>JAGIQG010000030.1:2440292-2733847 GCA_024679065.1 Sphyrna mokarran
ATCAGAAACGAGCAGAAATTAAGATTGAGATTGGGTGGCCTAGTCGTTAGCACTGCTGCCTCACAGCACCAGGGACCCAAGTTCAATTCTTGCCTTGGTTAACTGCCTGTGTAGATTCTGCATGTTCACCCTGTGCCTGTGAGTTTTCTGTAGGTGCTTCAGTTTCCTTCCTGTCCAAAGATATTCAAGTTAGGTAGGCTAGCCATGTTAAATTTCCTGTTAGTGTCCAAGCATGTGTTGGTTACATGAATTAGCCAAGGTAATTATGCAGGTTCACACGAATAAGGTGGAATGGGTAGCTCTCTCGAAGAGTCAGTGCAGACTTTACAGGTCAAATGTCATCTTTCTGTCTTGTAGGTACTCTGTGGTGTTCTGTGGTTTAAGAAAGGTGCTAGATATAGCATTAGTAATGGAGAGAACTGAGAAGGAACCCAAGAACTTCTTTGATTTGATTTGATTTATTATTGTCACATATCTTAACATGAAAAGTATTGTTTCTTGCACGCAAAACAGATGAGATAACTGTTCATAGAGAAGGAAATGAGAGAGTGTAGAATGTAGTGATACAATCATAGCTAGGCTGCAGAGAAAGATCAACTTAATGCAAGGTGAGCCCAAATTCAAAAGTCTGACGGAGCAGGGAAGAAGCTGTTCTTGAATCAGTTGGTCTGTGTTCTCAGACTTTTGTACCTTTTTCTCAGTGGAAGAAAGTGGAAGAGGGAATGTCCGGGGTGTGTGGGATCCTTAATTATGCTGGCTGCTTTCCAAGGCAGCAGGAAATGTCAATGAATAAGAGATTGGTTTGCCTGATAGATTGGGCTACATTCATGATCTTTTGTAGTTCAATTGCAGTCTTGGGCAGAACAGGAACCCATACCAAACTGTGATACAACCAAAAATAATACATTCTATGGTGCATCTGTAAAAGTTGGTGAGAGTAGTAGCTGACATGCCAAATTTCCTTAGTCTTCTGAGAAAGTAGAGCTGTTGATGTAGTAGTGTTGATGAACAGAGGGATCTTGGTATATGTGTGCATAGATCCCTGAAAGTTGGCAATCAAGTCGATAAGGTTGTTAAGAAGGCATACGGAGTCTTAGCTTTTATTGGTAGGGGGATTGAATTTCGGAGCCGCAACGTCATGTTGCAACTGTACAAAACTCTAGTGCGGCCGCACTTGGAGTATTGTGTGCAGTTCTGGTCCCCGCATTATAAGAAAGATGTGGAGGCATTGGAGAGGGTACAGAGGAGGTTTACCAGGATGTTGCCTGGTATGGAAAGCAGGTCTTATGAAGAGAGGCTGAGAGATTTGAGGTTGTTTTCGTTAGAAAGAAGGCAGCTAAGAGGAGACCTTATTGAAACATATAAGATGATTAGAGGTTTAGGTAGGGTGGACAGTGATAGCCTTTTTCCTAGGATGGAGAAAGCTAGCACGAGGGGACATGGCTTTAAATTAAGGGGTGTGGTTTTAGGACAGATGTCAGAGGTAGGTTCTTTACCCAGAGGGTGGTAAGGGTATGGAATGCCTTGCCTGCGTCAGTTGTAGATGCGCCAAGTTTGGTGGTGTTTCAGAGGTTATAGATAAGTATATGGATGAAAGGGGAATGGTTTAGGTTAGAGGGTCACTGCTTGTTCCTAATTGGTCGGCGCAACATCGAAGGCCGAAGGGCCTGTTCTGCACTGTAATGTTCTATGTTCTATGTTTGTGGACTTTCTTAAAATAGTGAAGGCGTTGGAGGCAGGGGGTGGGGGGGTTGGGGGTTGGGGGGGGGCAGTGGGGAAAGTTGGGGGGAAACCAGGACAGTCTCTTCAGAATTTTAGAACATGCAAAATAACTTGGTCTACCAGTTAAGGCGGATAACTGCATTGATGCCATACATTAGTTTAAACCAGGAAACAGATACTGAAGCTGATAGTTAGGAGATTCAGAAGAAAGTGATAAACTCTCTGGGTTCGTACAGAATGTCACAAGTGTGGGGGAAATCACTTGCAGAGATTTACAGACTCAGAGACTCAGAATACATTTTATTCTATTTCAGAGAGTGAGGTTCTGTGTGCCCAATATGGAATCTATACAGCAAAATCCACTCCATTTATCCTGGGAGCTTATTTGTGAACCTAACTTTGAGAAATTGTCACATTATAAGGTTCTTAGTGTAAAGACTGAAATCCAACTCAGGGGAACACTAATCTCCCAAGGAACCAAACGAAAAGAGAGACAAATATGAAATAGTTCACCTGACGTAAAAGGAAGTCTGTGGTTTCAGCGCGATAGGGTGGTTAAAGGGAGGTGAAATTTTTGCAATCATAACTTATTGGAAATCCAGTCTTTTTTGTTTGGGTATATTGGCAAAGAAATATTTAAGGTTCTTCAGGTGAAACTTTCTGCAGAGTTTCAAATGTAAAATCTGTTATGGAAGAATTTCTTGTACAAATCCTTTAGAGCAGCAAAAGTTTTTTAGTGGGTGTTTTTTTTCCACAGCAGATGTACACTAAGTGTACAAAGCAGGTCATCTTTTAAAAAAAGCAAGTGTACTTTATTACCCAGAGAAATCCATGGAACCATGGAATCCCTACAGTGCAGAGTGAGGCCATTCAGCCCATTTGGTCTACACTGACTCCCTGAAAGATCATCTTACTCAGGCCTACCCCTCCCATACAGGTGTCCCTGTAATCCCACCCATTCAGTGTGACCAGTCCACCTAACCTCCACACCCTTAGACACTAAAAGGCAGTCTAGCATGGCCAATCCACTTAACCTGCACACCTTTGGACAACAAGGGGCAATTTACCATGGCCAATCCACCGAACCCACTCATTTTTGAAGTGTGGGAGGAGAGGATATCCTTGAGAAAGGATATACTGGCGCAGGAGGGAGTGCAGAGGAGATTCACTAAATTGATTCTGGAATTGACAGTGTTGGCTTATGAGGAGAGACTGAGAAGACTGCGGCTATACTCATTGGAATTCAGAAGAATGAGGAGAGATCTTATAGAAACATGTAAGATCTATAACATACAGATAAAATAGAAGCAGGGAAGCTGTTTCCTCTGGCAAGTGAAACTAGAGTTAGGGGCATTGCTTTAAAATAAGGGGCAGCAGATTTAGGACTGAGTTGAGGAGGAAACTCTTCACACAAACGGTTGTGAATCTGTGGAATTCCCTGCCCAGTGAAGCAGTTGAGACTATCTCATTGAATGTTTTTAAAGCAGGGATAAGTATATTTTTGAACAGTAAAGGAATTAAGGGCTATGATGAGCAGGTGGGTAAGAGGAGCTGAGTCCATGAAAAGATCAGCCGTGATCTTATTGAATGGCAGAGCAGACTTGAGGGGCTAGATGGCCCACTCTTGCTCCTGGTTCTTATGTTCTTATACTCTTAAATGAGAGCATCCGGTAGGAACCCACGCAGACACTAGAAGAATATGCAAACTCCACGCAGTCAGCCACCCAAGGGTGCAATCAAATTCGGGTCCTTGGCACTATAAGGCAGCAGTGCTAACCACTATGCCTCCCATTGTATTACTTTATATAGCTATCAATTAAATGATTCATTCCTCCTGTATAATGATAGCTCATGCCATTCATCGTTCTGGGTAGCCCCATTATCAGGAACATTTCCTTTTGTCTGTCCTTCTACTTTCCGCCTTTCACGCAGTTTGTTCGTTTCATCTCCAGTTCTAGTGTCAAAGAACAGAACAAATGAACCTCCTACAGTTGTACAGTTGTACAGGTTGCATGTGTAGAACTAATTTCAGGATACACTTATATATGTTTTTGACCTGGAAATGCACTTATGTAAAATCATATTCTTCTTCTATGATTCTGGAGCGCAAAAAACAGCAAGTCTGTATCTGTGCAAATTGACGCAGGCAAACGGATGTCTTTAATAGAATTAATATTTGGTATTTGAACTTAACTGTTGAAATAACACTTAAAATAACGTTAAAATGTTATGCATCCTAAAACTAGGATACAACTGTATAGGGAATTGGTGGACCACTCCCGGAATATTTTGTGCTGTTTTGGTCTCCATGCTGAAGGATGTATGTACTTGCTTTGGAAGCTGCTAGGAGGTTTGCTAAGCTGATTCCAGTACTGATGGGATTATCTGAAGAAAGATTGAGCAAGTCAGGTCATTTGGCATTTATTTATTTTTGTCACAAGTAGCCTTACATTAACACTGTAATGAAGTTACTGTGAAAATCCCCCAGTCATCACACTCCAGCACCTGTTGGGTTACACGGAGGCAGAATTTAGCACGGCCAATGCACCTAACCGCCATGTTTCTCAGACAATGGGAAGAGACCAGAGCACCCGGAGGAAACCCACACAGACATGAGGAGAATGTGCAGACTATGCACAGACAGTGACCCAACCCCGGAATTAAACCCGGGCCCTTGGCGCTATGAGGCAGCAGTACAAACCACTGTGAGAAGTGACCTTATCAAATTATATGATGTTCTGAGAAGACTTGACAGTGTGAATGCTGAGAGGTTATTTCCTTTTGCAGGAGAATAGGGGCTCAGTTGCAAAATAAAGGAGTCTCTCATTTAAACAGCGCTGAGCAGGAATTCCTTGTCCCTGAGGATTTTTATTCTTTGGAATTCTGTTCCCCATGGTGAAATGGAGATTGGGACATGAAATATATTCAAGGCTGAATTAGATGGATTTTTGATTGACAAAAGAGTCGAAAGCTATAGTGGACAGAAGGAAAAGTGGAGTTCGGGCCACAATGGAACTTGGCCATGGTTTTTTTTTGAATAGCGGAGCAGGCTTAAGAAGCCAAATGACAAGTCCTGCTCCTGATATTTTATGCTCTTGTGTAAACTAATGCCTGAATTTTCAAAACAGAGCACAGTCCTACACACATGCCGCCAACAAAATACTTTGAAATTCATGGCACCTGGGAACAACTTCACATGTCGGAAGAAAACCTTTCCAGGAAAGACCCAAACTGCTGCACTTTTTAAATGTAATTTTGAGCAAGTCTGAAATCTGTCTGGAGTATTGCAGTAACCAAGTGTAACCTACTGACCATATTACTAACCACATTATTGAACACGTTACTGACCACATTACTGACCACATTACTAACCACATTACTGACCACATTACTGACCACATTACTAACCACATTACTGACCACATTACTAACCACAATTCTGTCCACAAGGCAAACGCAACATGTCTCAAACAATGAGCTAATTCAAAGCTGTCAGACGTAGGTTAACGGAAAGTTTATTTTTAATTCTAGTTTGCTGTCATAGTATCTTTACCTTCATGCTGAAACCTTTTCTTTCAAAAGTAGTCAGTCTTCGCGAAGTAATCAAACTTATCCTGTACCCAAGTACTTAATATTAAACAGGATTCTCTGGTCCTTCCAACCAACAGGATCTTCTCCCTAGCGGGTTCTCCAGAAGTGGGAGAGGCAAGCCACGCAAATCACCATAGACTTTGGCATGATGGCACAGTGGGTTAGCACTGCTGTCTCACAGTGCCAGGGATCCGAGTTCAATTTCCGGCTTGGGTCACTGTCTGTGTGGTGTTTGCACATTCTCTCCATGTCTGCTTGGATTTCTTCCAGATGCTCCCTCCTCCTGCAGTCCAAAGATGTGCGGATTAAGTTGATTGGTCATGCTAAATTGCCCCTTACTATCAGGGGGTTAGTAAGTTAAAGAAGTAGGGTTTATGGAGATAGAGCATGGGTGGGATTGTGATCAGTGCAGACCTGATAGGCTGAATGGTCTACTTCTGCATATAAGGATTCTATAAAGAAATTCTATTGAAAATCCCAGATGCCATGGTGGTATAATAGTTAACATTGTTGCCTACTAGCACCAGGGACCCAGGTTCAATTCCAGCCTTTAGTGACTGTGTGGAGTTTGCACATTCGCCCCATATCTGCATGGGTTTCCTTCAGGTGCTCCTGTTTCCTCCCACAGTCCAAAAATATGCAGGTTAGGTATATTGGCCATGCTAAATTGCCCCTTAGTGTACAAAGGTGTTCAGGGTTAGGTGGATTGGTAAATGCACAGGGTTACAGGGATAGGGTGCAGCAACCATGGTAAGACGATCCATCAGAAAGTCAGTGCAGACTCAGTGGGTCAAATGGCCTGCTTTTGCACTGTCCAATGTGGAGATGCCGGCATTGGACTGGGGTAAACACAGTAAGAAGTCTCACACACCAGGTTAAAGTCCAACCAGTTTATTTGATAGTAAACCCACAAGCTTTGGAAACGCTGTTCCTTCGTCTGGTGCATGGAAAGAACTCTATCCTGCCAGCAACAATTTACAAGGTGCTTCTGCTGCAGGAAAGTGCGCAGGGCAGCGAGGGGAGCTAAAATCCAGCTAAAATCCAGTGTTTCAATGGAGCATAAAACACGTTAGCTGGTACATTTCATAAATTGGCTGACATTCTGTCATTTCTTTTTCGGAAAGAACATTTACATTTATGAGATGGTAAATTCTAAAAACTCATAACCTTTGCTGCAGAATTTTAGCAAACACTCAGGTGAAAATGGCGAACATTTATTTGATTTGATTGCTATTTCCAGTTATAAGCCCGCATTTCTCCAGCCCTAGAATGGTTGGGAGCTAATATGATGCCCAATGCTAATCTCTTGATTTAAATGGGAAATCACACACACCAAGCTGGTAATGTAATACCTTTCAGCACATGAACTGACTAAGGGTAGCCTTCTTTGTTAAATCCCCAGGGAATACGCACGCAGGTCTTCTTGACCTGAGCACAATCTCCATAGGGATGGAAGTAGAACCAGGCCTCTTAATGCAAAAAACATTGTATGTATTTTTCGCTGTGATTGGATTAAAAGTATAAATTTCAAACAAAAATATAGAGATTTTGAAAAAAACGACTTCACATTTTCACAAAAATTTAATACATTTGGTATAAAGGTCATGTATCTCCTTTAACTTCCCATCAAATAGGCAACTGGTAACCATTATCTCTTTCTCCCATGGGACTTTGATACAAAATGCACTATTCAGTACATGGAGAGGTTACTTTTCCACTGCATTATTCAGCCCTGAGCATAGATTCCCAGACTAAGAGGAAAAACTAATAGATAACATTTTTATTAACAGCTATGCCTTATTTTAAAGTCAGCTGACAATGCAATCATTATTCTTTTTTTAAAAGGAAAGATCTTCCTGCAAACATGACCACACTTTGTAGGGACAATAACATCAAACAGTTTTTCTTCAGAAAATAATATAAAGCCATCAACAATGTAATTGAGAGGTTTATTGGTTTCTGGGTGGTATGATGGCACAGTGGTTAGCACTGCTGCCTCACAGTATCAGGGACTCCAGTTTGATTCCAGCCTTGGGTGACAATGTGGAGTTTGCACATTCTCTCTGTGTCTGCATGTGTTTCCCCTGAGTGCTCTGATTTCCTCCAACAGCTCAAAAATGTGCAGATTGGGTGGATTGGCCATGCTCAATTGCCCCTTAGTATCCCAAAATGTGTTGGTTAGAGGGATTAGCAGGCCGAGATGCTCTACAGAAAAGTCGGGGCAGATTTGATGGGCCAAATGGCTTCCTTCAGCATTGTATAATTCTATGATTCTGGACCTGCATTTTAAAAATTGTTATATTTAGAAAATGTCCCTTTTCCAAATACAAAGGATCCTATTTTAGATCATGATTACTTTTATCTATTTTTCTTGTTTGTTTTTCAGTTTATTAAATCCCTTTTATTTTTCCCCTCACTTTCCTTCTTCCTGAATTTGTTAATCATCATCATTCATGTGTTTGTACTTTTCCATTTTCACTTCTTCCAACATTTATTTTTATTTTTGTTCCTGCTGAAAGGAATACAGTGCAGAATGAAACTCCAAACATCATTTATATACAAACCTTTCCAATTAAAGTCTAAGTCATCACAAACATACACATAAAAACAAACCTGAATTTATATAGCATTTTTCACGGCCTTGGGACACCTTGAAATCCTTCATGGTCAATGAAATACTTGAAAGTATGGTTACTTTTATAACACACAACAGCCAACACGTACACAGCCAATCCCCAAGAGCAGCAAGGGTTTAATGAGAAGATTGTGATGTTGGTTTGCAGGCTAAATATTGGACAGGACTCCAGGGAGAAATCCCTTATTCTTTGAAGAAGCATGGGATTGCCATTTGTCCCTGGGAGTGCCGCCAGAGTTCAATTTAATGTCTTGCCTAAAGATGTCAGGAATTACAAGACTACAAGAAGTTATAGGCGGAATGGTCAAATGGGCAGATTAGTGGCAGATGGAATGTAATCCTGAAAAGTGTGAAGTGATACACTTTGAAAGGAGTAGCTTGACAAGAAACAACTCAATGAATGGCAGGACAAAAGGAAGTTCTGTGGGATAAAGGAACTTTACAGTCTATGTCCACAGAACTCTGAAGGCAGAAGGACATTTTGGTAGGGTGGTGAAAAGGCATATGGGACAGTTGCTTTTATCAATGCAGTGCCTAGGAAAGTGGTAGAAGCAGGGGGTGCCTCACATCATTCAGAAAGTACCTGGATGAGCATTTGGCACATCATAGAATTCAAGGCAAGGGCCCAAGGGCTGGTAAATGGGATTGGATGGGAGTTCAGATGTTTTTCGGTGCAGACTTGATGAGCTGAAAGGCCTTTAAAGCTTGGTATGATTCTATGAAATCTAACAATTCCTTAATTGGCACATCAGTCTAAATAATATGCTCAAGCCTCTGGAATTGGCTTGCACCAAGAGTCAGGCAGCTGCAGGTGTGAACCCAGAATGGTTTGCTGCCTCCACAGCACCATGGGCAAGGATGCCAATGTTTGGAGGACCCTGAAGGGGCAGTGTAAACAGCCTCAGTACTAATGATAGAATAGAAAGAGAGGAGTGGCCCTGCAGTAAGAAATTAGTCATGATGTAGAGATGCTGGCGTTGGACTGGGGTAAACTCAGTAAGAATCTGGCAACACCAATTTTAAATCCAACCAATTTATTTGATAGTAAATCTGTGAGCTTTCAACTTTTCGTCTTCGTCATTTGCCTGACAAAGACGAAAAGTCAAAAGCTCGCAGATTTACTATCAAATAAATTGGTTGGATTTAAAATTGGTGTTGTCAGATTCTTACTGAGTAAGAAATTAAGGCATCTTGGTAGGAAATTAACAAACAGGATCTCAAAAGTAGCAACCTCAGAAGTGTTCCTGGTAAGTATAGAAATGGGAAGATTGGGCAATGAATGCATGGTTACACTTAGACAGAGCCTAGACCAGTTTCCTTACAGTGAGATTTGCCAGTGTAGTTAGGGAAGGTTTAAACTAACTTGGCAGGGAATGGGAATGAGGAGATAATAATAGAGGAATACAGTGTACTGGGAAAGATCGATAGCACCGGAGAAGGAAATTGTCAGGCATTAAGTGGATTCAGCATGAAAGAGAAAGCAATATTTAAAATGAGAGTTTTTGTGTATGTATGTGGATGCACAGAGAGTGGTACATAAAAGTGGGTGAGTGGCAGACATAGGTAGTCATGTGATGTTACAACAATAAGAGAGATCTGATTCAAAGAAGGGCAGGACTGGATATTAAATATTCCAGGGTATAAGGGGATGACGTTTATGCCTAGGTGCAGGGGTGCCTTATGGGTATATGACACAATTGGCACATTTGATTTGTTTTTGGAGGAAATTTGATTTTCCTCCCCATTCCGAATCTCGTGCCATTTTTCTCTGGCCTTCTGTGAGTCAGGAATACCTCGTCATAACACACATGCCCATCCCCACAGAGGTCAGGTTCCCCATTTCATTTGGGGGGGAAGGTCAGATTTCCTCTTGCATAACATATTTCATCTCATGGGTCCTGGATTTTGAAAGCCATTAAAAGCACACCAGGTTTGAGATCTTGAGGGAAAGTGAAAACCAGCTGAGGATTCTGGAACATTTTAGAGCTAAGTGGAAATTGTTTTCATACCTTTAAATGTCAGTATTAGTTGCTGTGTAGTAATGTAAATGCGTCTTTAATATAATAATTCTTCTTAAGGATCTATCCTTTAAAGGTAAGTTCACCCTTTCGTTGACTTGCTTTGCATATTTGTTCACATGTATAACTATGCTTTTGCAAAGGCAAAAGTGCTATAATACATTGAAACATACTACAACATTTCTACTGTTTTAAATGGCTCAGGCTGATGTTTAAAAAATACTTGGATTAACATGCAGAAAAAATTACACTCAAACAAAACTGCATTCAAAAGAAATTGCTCTTGAAAAATTTTTACACTTGAAAAATAATCTAACCATCTGCTCCCTTACATTGATTGGCAGGCACTCAGTTTTGATGTTGGAATGAACGCCTTCCGTTCTTTCCTTCCTGGACAGTAGTCTATTGTTTGGTCAGCTGTGACCATTATTACTGTTTGGCTGCAATTCGAGTGCGCTAATGGGTTTTTGCACAGTAGGTGTTTGGTTTATTCAAGAACAAACGCCAGATCCAAGAAGTTGTAATGACAGATTGTTTCTTTGATGTGGTTTCAATTTGTTGATGAAGCTATCGGACTATAAATATTACAAAGAATCTCTCGCATGGAATTTTTACAATATGAATGAAATGGAGACTTTCATTTGATGACAAGCGATTTATTTTTTTCCCTAAGGCAGGTCAACTATTTTCCATTAACATTGCGTGACATTGGAGGACTATACAAGCTGATGGATTCCCCTCAATGTTTGAGCGTTCAGCAAGAGAAAATGATTGTTTACAGTCTAGGATGATGTCATTTCACATGTGACATTCAGCCAACTTTCAATTTGCATAGCTAATTGTAAATGTTGTATATGAGGTCAGTGCTGGAGCAAGGAATGAAAGCATTGGCTTTGTGCCACACTCACTTTGTCCTGAAGGCAATTCATTCAGTTTGCCGCAAATGTCAAAGTCACTTGATGACAGAGATTTCTCCATTTGTGTTTGTATTTTTTTTCCTTTTTATGTGTTGAGATCTAGCTTGCAAGTTCTGAGGCTGGCTTGTAGATTGTCTCTATATCTAAGCCTGGGACATCCCTGTGAACACACTGCCTGCTGGGATTTTCCGTTCTCCCTCCCTTCCCCCGAGAGGTGAATGGTTCGCTGCATTTTCCAGACGCGTCCCATCCATGGTAGGGAGTGGGGATGAATAAAATTCAACCCTACATGTACGTAAATTGTTGAAGATGGGAGGACAAGTTGGGAGTGTGGTTAATGCAGCGTATAGCAGCTGAGCTCATCAATAAAAAACATAATCTACAAGAGTGAGGAAGTTATATTAAATCTGAATGAAACATTGGCCTGACCTCAACTGGAGCATTGCATCCAATTCTAGACATCACACTTTAGGAAGGGTGTGAGGACATGAGAGAGAATACAGAAAGGGTTCATGAGACTGATTCCAAGAGTGAGGAACTTCAACATGTAGCGAGAAGAAATGGCAGAGAGGAGATTTGATGGAAGTATTCAAAATCAGGAAGATTCTGATAGAGTAGATGGGGAGAAATTGTTTCCAGTGTTGAAATTGGAGGGCTCAGATCACAGAATCCCTGCCACACGGAAGGAGGCCATTCAGCCCATTGAACCTGCACCAACGACAATCCCACCTAAGCCCTATCCCTGTAACTCCACATATTTATCCCACCAGTCTCTCTGACACTAAGGGGCAACTTTGCATGGCCAATCCACCTAATCTGCACACCACTGGACTGTGGGAGGAAACCAGAGCACACGGAGGAAACCCATGCAGTCACAGGGAGAATGTGCAGACTTCTCGCAGACAGCGACTCAAGACTGGAGTCAAACCCGGGTCCCTGGGGCTGTGAGGCAGTACTGTTGACCACTGTGCTGTCCATGATTTAAAGACTTTGACCATTGGCCAAAGAAGCAATTCAACACGAGGGAAAACATGTTCACGCAGCTAGTTGTTTGGGTGGGGAATGCGCTGCCAGAAAGCACATGGAGCTGGGGGTGGAATTTTCTGGCTGCACCCGACCATAACTGGAAAATCCAGCATGGTCTGGTCCCCGCTCACTGTGATTCCCTTGGCAGGTGGGACTGGAAAACTCCCTCCCAGCTCAAGAATGCGTTGTCAGGGAGCATGGTGAAGATTGGGTCAGTTGAGATTTTAAGAAGGGAATGGCTGTAGGGACAAAACAGGATAGTGGCACTGGATGAATTGTTCCTTTAGATGCTCAGGACAGGCATGATGGGTCGAATGGCCTCCTTCAGTGCTATCACTTTTCTGCAGTTCAAAGTTCAAGGAAGACTGTGCTGCAATTCCACTGAATGATTTACTGCTTACGTATCCTCCCATGAGGGTTTGATAGAATCATAGAATCCTCTGGTGCAGAAAGAGGCCATTGGGCCCATTGAGTCTGTACTGACCACAGTCCTACCCAGACCGTGTCCCCATAATCCCATATGTTTACCCTGCTAATTCTCGGACACTAAGGGGCAATTTAGCATGGCCAATCCGTCTAACTTGCACATGAGAGGAAACTGGAGCACCCTGGGAAACCCACACAGACATGAGGAGGACGTGCAGTCTGCGCACAATTGGTTATCCAAGCCGGGAATTGAATGCAGATCTTTGGCGCTGTGAGGCAGCAGCGCTAACCATTGTGTCACCATGGAGTCTCTTTTGTAAACTGTAGAACCTAGGGATTGAACATTTGAACCTCATCAGCACTGGGAATGGAGGTGAACAAGACTGGCCAATAGCCATTTCTGATGTTGGTAGTTTGGCTGATGTTGAATGCTGGGAAAACTGCCCACCTCATGGAGTGGAGAGGCAGTTCAGCAGATTGAAAAGCTTTGTTGAGCAGGGAATATAGAAGCTGACTGAGATTTTCCAGTCAGTCTCCAGTTTCTCAATGCAGTGTGTCTGTGTGTGTCTGTGTCTGTGTGTGTGTGTGTGTGTGTGTGTGTGTGGTGGCAGGGGGTAACAGATGAACTATCTGGATGGTAGCACTCGGTGACAGGCTTGAGTGTCTGTTCCAGGCAGGTCCAAGTATGCTGCCTGCATTGATGAAGATACAGCCCCTTTACATGGCCTCCCCTTATCCCACACGGGGTACTATGTATTTTGCAGGTTTTTACGAAAGCTTTTTTAAGGTAGCCATGAGGGCAGTTTCTTGATGAGGCCCCCTCCTGCTTATTTACCTTGTATTGACGCCAAGTGCTTCCGAGAGGCAGATAGGCCTCTGATGGGGCCTCCTGTTTCAAGGGCCTATTTCCTATCCCTAACTGGACAGGGATCAAGTCTCTATCTCAATTAAGGAGTCACTCGTATGAAAATTTTGATTTTAAAGTTTTCACCGGATAGATTGGGACTGGAAATTTCAGCCCCACAATCCTGATCCCTTGGGTTTCACCAAGTGGCCAAGGAACCAGAATGGCCAACGAAATAATACATTTTGTCCATTTTTGAATACAGCACAGCAACACAATGGTTAGCACTGCTGCCTCACAGCGCCAGAGACCCAGGTTCAATTCCAGCTTGGGTCACTGTCTGTGTGAAGTTTGCATGTTCTCCCCGTGTCTGCTTGGGTTTCCTCCCAGTGCTCCAGTTTCCTCCCACAGTCCAAAGACATGCAGATTAGGTGGATTGACCATGCTGAATTGACCTGGTGTGTGCATATTAGGGGGATTAGTGGGGTAAATGCACGGGTTTGCAGAGATAAAATGGGGTTGGCCTGGATACTATGCTTTATAGGAGAATCAATGCAGACTTGATGGGTGAAATGGCCTCCTTCAGCACTGCAGGAATACTATGATTCTATAAAACTTGTAAAATGCAAAGCAGACACCAGTGATATGAGTTTCAAAAGAGAAGACCATGTTCCATTTGATTCTGTATCTTATAATGTCGTTAGATATTGAAATTTTTAATAAATAGCAGCAAAAAAAAAGAACTTAAAGCATGATGATGCTTAGCATCCAGTAAGTGTCCTTCTCCCTGACTAATTTTGGATCAGAGTGTGACTATTTTGCTTGTCATGGAGCCTGGGTATAACTCTTTAACCTACAGTCCTCAGCATAGGAGGTTTTCCCTCTTGGGTTTTGAAGTCCAGCTTACTTCCATTTTAAGGACAGGTGAATATTTTCCCCGTGTAACAAAACTCTTCAATTTGCTAACTGTATGCTTCTTATGCCTTTTTTTAAAATGCTTTGTAAAATGTACATTTTGACCAAGATTTTGGTCATCTGCTCTGTTATTTCCATATGAGAATACTTTAATACGATATTTCACCCAAAGACTATTAACAAAGATCTCTGATCTAGCCCTCTCCCCCCATCCTATCCTGTAACCCAATGACTAACCCATCTAACCTGCACATGGCGGCACAGTAGTTAGCGCTGCTACCTCATAGCCAGAGACCCGGGTTCGATTCTGGCCTTGAGTGACTTTCCGTATGGAGTTTGCACATTCTCCCCGCGCTTGCGTGGGTTTTCTCCAGGAGTTCCGGTTTCCTCCCACATCCCAAAGATGTGCTCTTAGGCTAATTGGCAAAACAAATTCTCCCTAAATTGTGACAAATTTGGTTTTTAATCCATAGATCTATAAACATGGACAGGGATCACGTGTAGAAGTGGGAATATTGAGGTGGCAGCATGGGTTCGTTGGGCCGAAGGGCCTGTTTCACATGCTGTTTTGTTCTTTGTTCTTTGTTCTTTGTCTGCATGGGATTCCTCTGGGTGCTCCAGTTTCCTCCCACACTCCGAAGATGTGGGGGTTGGCCATGTGAAATTATGTATTAATATCAGGGGACTAGCAGGATAAATGCATGAGGTTACGAGGATAGTATCTGGATAGGATTGTTATTGGTGCAGGCTCAGTGGGTCAAATGGCCTTTTCCTGCACTGTAGGGATTCTATGATTCTATAATCATGCCAATCGGAAAGATCCCAAATTTGGCTGTTGATTTGTGTTGAATTTATGTCCACCCTGGGAACAGTGCATTACAATTGGCCTCTGCTTCTTTGCACTAAGAAGGAGACAGAAAAAAAACAAGTGTGGTTCCTTATCCAGTTTGCTGATCCCTGCTGGAAAGAGAATGAGTGTATGAGCATGTGTATATTTTGGCCAAGATGCAAAACACCCATCGAGTCCTTCCCCAGCAAAGCATGAATAACAATGCAGGAAAATCAATGCATTTTGTCGGTATGAAATGAGTGCCAGATGGACTGCGACACATTGACTGCAGAATGGACAGTGGAGGTTTAAAATGATCAATAAGCATCATTAAGAATCCAAACCCATGGGTTGAAATTGTTTAATAACATTGTGCAGACGGGGATTAGGAAGGAAGACTTGCTGTCAAACTTGAAAAGAGCTCAAGTTTTCCTTTTGGCATCTATCCTATTCCCGCATTAAGACTATAAGTATCAGCATAGCTTTATTTTCAATGGTTATCATCCCATCATTAAGCACACAACACTGCCTACGGTAGGGATAAGGCATAACTCACCATTCTTGCCCTCTTGAGGTGTTGAGCTTGGAATGTTTCCTGGTTCCCCCTCTCGGGTTTCCTGGATTATGATACTACGCTGAATTTACAACCAGCAGACAAAATTAGTTTTGAGCAGTTGGGCAGTTTAAGGAAGTCATTTATTCCTTTCCAGGTGATGAAAAGGATTATTAGATGCCTTTTGCCCGTTTGGGATAATAGTCAGAAAGCATCCCTATATTGGTGTGATTCCCTCTCAGTACTAGTAATGCTAAATTGTAGAATCCCTACAGTGCAGTAAAGGAGACCATTCGGCTCATTGGGACGGCACCGACTCTCTGATCTAGCCCTCTCCCCCATCCTAACCTGTAACCCAATGACTAACCCATCTAGCCTACACATCTTCGGACGCCAAGGGGCAATTTAACATGACTAATCCACCTAACCTTACATATCTTTGAATAAAAGCAAATGCTGGGATCTGAAACCAGAAGAAAAAATGCTGGAAAATCTCAGCAGATCTGGCAGCATCTCTAAGGAGAGAAAAGAGCTGACGTTTCGAGTTCAGATAACCCTTTGTCAAAATGATAGCTTTGATAAAGGGTTATCTGGACTCAAAATGTCAGCTCTTTTCTCTCCATACAGATGTTGCCAGACCTGCTGAGATTTTCCAGCATTTTCTCTTTTGACTGTACATCTTTGGCCTGTGAGAGGAAAGCGGAGCATCCGGAGGAAACCCACGCAGACATGGGGAAAATGCGCAAACTCCACACAGACAATGATCAAGCCAGGAATCGAACCCAGTTCCCTGGAGCTGTGAGGCAGCAGCGCTAATCATTATGCCACCGTGTTGTAATTGTCCTTGTCAGAGTACCCGTAAATGTTACAACATTAAGCAGGGCCTACACAAACTACCCAAGAAGACTTTATTAAATCATCTTCAGATTTTAATTTGTTAATAAATGAAGCTGCCAGGAAGGAAGGGAAGAGCCAGTTGTTGTTGAAGGCAGATCTGAACATTGCAGTCAAATCGGATGACTGAATTGTGTTACATCAGAGAATGTCATTCAAGGCTGGACAGCACTTGAAAACTGAATTCCTAAATACTCTCAAAAATTCAATAATTTACAACAAGCATTTTAATTAATCCAGTTTCATAGATAGTGATATGCCTGTTAAACAGGAAACCATTCAATCTATCATTGTTAATGGTCAGGCTGAGAAGACTAATTTTAACGATTAGCATTTAGATAATCTATCAATGTAGTTAATTCAAATGATCAGTTTGAGAGGTGGTATTGGAAACATCTTGGAAATATACATAAAATCATTTGCAATAAATGCCAGAACAGCAGAGTATCATCCTATTGCCTGCCATTATGCAGAGTGTGTAGGTCATGTATAGTCATGATGTGGCAATGTCACCGTTGGACTGGGGTAAACACAGTAAAAAATCTCACAACACCAGCTTAAAGCTCAACAAGTTTATCTGGTAGCAAAAGCCACTCACTTTCAAAGCGCTGCTCCTTCATCAGGTAAGTGGGAGTTCTGTTCACAAACAGGGCATATAAAATTACAAACTCAATTTACAAAATAATGATTGGAATGTGAGTCTTTACAGGTAATCGAGTCTTAAAGGTACAGACAATGTGAATGGAGAGAGGGTTAAACACAGGTAAAGAGATGTGTATTGTCTCCAGTCAGGCCAGTTAGTGAGATTTTGCAAGCTCAGGCAAGTCAGGGGGTTTACACATAATGTGACATGAACCCAAGATCCCGGTTGAGACCGTTCTCATGTGTGCGGAACTTGGCTATCTGTTTCTGCTCAGCAACTCTGCACTGTTGTGTATCGTGAAGGCTGCCTTGGAGAACGTTTATCCAAAGATCAGAAGTTGAATGTCCGTGACCGCTGAAGTATTTCCAAACAGGAAGAGAATTGTGGAGCGGTGTTCATTCATCCGTTCTCGTAGCGTCTGCAAGGTCTCCCCAATGTACCATGCCTCAGGACATGCTTTCCTGCCGTGTATCAGGTAGACAATGTTGGCTGAGTTGCAAAAGTGTGTACCGTGTACCTGGTGGGTGATGTTCTCATGTGACCTGATGGTGTCTGTGTCGATGATGCAGCATGTCTTGCAGAGGTTGCTGTGGCAGGGTTGTGTGGTGTTGTGGTCACTGTTCTCCTGAAGGCTGGGTAGTTTGCTGTGAACAATGGTCTGTTTGAGATTGTACGATTGTTTGAAGGCAAAAAATGGGAGTCTGAGGATAGCCTTGGCAAGATGTTCGTCTCCATCAATGACATGCTGAAGGTGTCATAGCTTCTCTGCTCCGGGGAAGTGCTGGATGACGGAGGGTACTCTGTCCACCGTGTCCCGTGATTCTCTTCTGAGGAGGTTGGTGCGTTTTTTTTGTTGTGGCGTGTCGGAACTGTCGATCGATGATTATGATCACGTATAGATAGACAGAGGTACATTATTTTTTCAATGCAAGAAGAACTTGAAGAACCAAAGAGACTTGACTCAACATGAGGTTCACCTGTGTCAAAATTTAAGGAATTGGGAAACAAATGGCTATCCCTAGAGTGAGCTCTTCCAGATCTTAGTGAAAAATCCTATTTGCTGTGATCAGGAAGTTCTATGCCACCCCCCCCCCCACCCCTCACCCAGTTTGAGGAAGAATGTTGCAACTAGAAGAACATCACCATCAGTACAGGGAGGACACTAACAACAAAAAATGAGAAGAAACAAATATTGCAAAAGAGGTGGACTGTTAAATGGACCATGTTTCGAGCTTCCGTAGAAAACAGTTTGTAAGGGTAATTTACCTAATTGTTCTATATCCTCTTCAGAAGAGGAGAAAGGAATAATAGGTCCCATAAATCAAGATTTTGAATTTAGCATAAAGAAGAACAAGGTAGTCATGACTGAATTAACACAAAATAAATGTGCAAAAACAGATGCTGTTACTTTGGCAAACTTGACCATCAAACTGATATATGGAGATAATATTGGCCTCAGAGGTGAGCAAATTAATAATATGGTAATTAACAGAAAGCTAAAATGTGATGGAACTAAATATAAACAATTGGCTGAAATTAATTAAGATAACTATTAATAAAAATCCACCATTTAAAAATACTAAATAGGATAGATAGAAACAGAAGTTTTAAAAAACCCAAAGTTTATAAAACTGCTAAGCAAGGTCTTGCCAGATAATTAATGAGCGTACCAAATCAGGTATTAATCCTTCGAATATGTTAGAATTAGAAAACAATTTTGTTCTCCGATTGTCCAACGACAATAATAAAACCTTAACTCAAATTGAACCGTAAATGGAAACTTTTATTTATTAGTTTCACCCATAGGCTTACGTTAACACTACAATGAAGTTACTGTGAAAAGCCCCTGGTCACCACATTCTGGCGCTTGCTCGGTTACACTGAGGTTGGATTTAACACGGCCAATGCAGCTAACCAGCACATCTTTCAGACTGCGAGGGAAAACCTGAACACCCACTGGAAACACACGCTGACAAGAGGAGAACGTGCAGACTCCGCACAAATAGTGACTCGAGCCAGGAATCAAACCCAGTCCCTGGCGCTGTGAATCTGTAGCGCTAACTGCTGTGTCACCCAGAGAGGTGACCTAGAAACTAAGCTTCAGCTCTGGATCATTAATTTAATGTTAAGTTGTCTCAAACCTTAACAGCGTTTTGATATTTTAAAACTTTATTTTATTCCTTGATTTTATTATCAATTAGCTCTTGTGGAACTATCCCTGAACACATTGATTGCTCTTGATAGCACAATTAAAAAGGAGGCCAAGAAAATCCTTCATCTTCCTAAAGATATTGCCAATGGAATTTTATACTCCGAGGCAAGAATTGGTGGACGTGGATTGACCAAATTAGATTTATAAATCCCCATAGCCATTCTTAAAACTATTGAATCCTTCAAACAAAGTTCTGATCAGATTAGCAAGGCTTCCTTTTTTATACTACTGGGAAGATTTGGATCAAAAGAGGAGTTAAGTTTAGAAGTTCAATGGGTGGGATGTTTCCAGACCTTCTTGCTAGTGGATCTTCAATTAAGTCAAAGATGACATCCCATGGCAGGCTCCATAGTAAGACGGCAAGCTATACAACAACCAGAAGATCCCACCAGCAAGCGATGGTGAACCATCTGAACCGTGTTGGTGAGGATGGCTGATTTGAGGGCTAAATGACAATAACTCCTGGGATGGATTTGTAGGTATGCCATCTATCCTCCTCCCTTAACAACTAGCAACAAAAAATAATCAATTTTTTTTAAAACTTAGGGTGATTATGAATTGGAAGAATGGACTGCATGAATTGTCAGGGCATTGATACATTGTACCTTCAAAACAAGACTGTTCCAAACCACTTGCTATATTTTAATTGTTTTAAACAGTCTGTTTTTGTTCCTGCTCTTTTACTCAGATGTAACATCTACGCCACCAGATACTTTCCATCCTTCAGAAGACCTGCGATTGTCACTAACGGCAGAAGTTATAATATTGTCAATGACACCATTTCTCATATTTCAGATAGCTGCCCCATGTTAAAAATGTGCAGATTGTCAGTCACAAAGTTCTCCATCTTCTTAAGGGCAACATAGATGGTTTCATCAAACTGTACATCAGAACTGATAGTGGATTACTTTTCAAACCATTTGTAAATGTATCATCAGAGTTAAAGATGATGCCAACTCCTTACAGAGGGCCTGAGATGAAAAGGTGTAAAAGTATCAAAACTTGACAGTCACAATTAAAATCCTAACTGATGGCTAAAACATAAAATATTTTGGCTTTGTTGTCTGCTCGTAAAGAAAGTGATATGAATAAAAAAAATTCATTAATGAAGCTTTTAAAAATTGCTTGGTTTAAAATTTTTGCTCAATAAACACAGGACAGCACAGTGGTTAGCATGGGACCCGGGTACGATTCCGGCCTCAGGTGACTGTTTGGAATTTGTATGTTCTCCCTGTATCTGCATGGGTTTCCACTGGGTGCTCCAATTTCCTCTCACACTCCAAAGATGTGCAGGTTAGCTTGATTGTCCATGTTAAATTGACCCTATAGTTAGGGGGATTAGCAGGGGAAATATGAAGGCTTACAGGAATATGACCTGGATGGGACTGCAATGGTATGGACTTGATGGGCCAAATGGCCTCCTTCTGCATTGTAGGGATTCTATAATTCTAAACATCCAGACTTGAGATGCTTTGAATGATACAACTTTTACAAATTTCTGTGGATGATTGGTTTTGGGTATTATATTCTTTGTATTTTCTTTTTATTTTACTGCCCTAGTTTTGTAGCTGCTTTATCCTATTTTTAGATTAATTGTTCTTTTCCTAATTTTCTAGTTTTAGTAATAACGTTTTGCATTATTTTATCTCCACTTGTTGGAATAAAACATTTCTAATGATGGAGGAGAACTATCCATCTGCCCGTTCGAATGGAATTCTGCCCAGTTCAAAAACTCATCCATGTTGCTATGATACCTTCTATTTAATTTTATCTAATTAACTCTCTTACGGTCACTTAAAAAAAGCTGTACCACTAATGTGGACCCTCACTCAGAAGTGGCACACTTCAGAATTAGGAGCACAAGTACCTTTTTTTAATCCGTTGTGGGATAGTGTGAGAAGTGCACTGATCACAATCCCACTCAGGCACTATTCCCGTAACCCCACACATTTACCCTGTTGATCATCCCTCACACCAAGGTCAATTTTGCACTGCCAGTCAACCTAACCTGCACATGTTTGAACTGTGGGAGGAAACTGGAGCACCTGGAGAAAGCTCACGCAGACAAGGGGAGAATGTGCAATCTCCACAGAGACAGTGACCGGAGACTGGAATTGAACCCAGATCACTGGCATTGTGAGGCAGCGGTGCTAACCACTGCCAGCATAATGCTACCATCAGTATAATTGTTTTACACTTACAAGCATCAAAACTGTTAAGCAGTAATAGACCTTTCTGTATTAAAAATAAAGGCTAAGAAAGCTTGACCTGTTATAACACTCCATTAAAGTTTTACAACACCAATTTTAAATCCAACCAATTTATTTGATAGTAAATTCGCGAGCTTTCGACTTTTGTAGTCTTCGTCAGGCAAATACAGTGTTCTGGTCTGAACCAGAACACTGCATTTGCCTGACGAAGGCTATAAAGTCGAAAGCTCGCGAATTTACTATCAAATAAATCAGTTGGATTTAAAATTGGTGTTGTAAAACTTTACTGAGTTTACCCCAGTCCAACACCGGCATCTCTATATCATAACACTCCATTAACAGCAGTAAATGGAAGTTGCATAAAAACCATCTCATAAGCTAATCTCAACTCCTATAAATGGCATGAGTAAAGATTAGGCAAGTTTGAAAACGTCACTAACATCATGGAGCACTGTGTGCAGTGTTGGTGTTAACACAGTAGGAAAGACATTGTGACAATAGTGAATGTTTCCTCGGAAGGAACTCTTGAAATGCAGACAGAAAAAAACAACAAAACTTATTCTAATTTATAAATCAAAAAAAGGGTTTAATAAAAAAAATTCATTTCTCTAAAATTGGAGCCACACCCTGGGCCAATCCAAGTTCCCTAACAACTTCCCTCACAATTGCCAACAGGTTCTCATTTATAGTGAGTCAGCTGACCATCATATCATTCTGTAATTGGTTCCATGATTTACTAAGTCACCTGACCCTGACAATTTGTTACCATTGGTTGCATTATATCCCATACAATGTTGTCACTGGCTATATTCTAACAATGAGGATATTGCAGGTATTCGTTAGATTACTACTGCACAGATGCAAAATGTTATTTGGAAAATTGAGCCAGATATTTCATTAAAAGAACAAATCACAGATTATTTGATAGAGGTGCTTAGAATGATGAAGGCTGGAACGCAGTGCTTAGATTGTTTGCAGTAGATGATGGGATCTGGAATGATAGAATTATAGAATCCCTACAGTGCAGAAGGAAGATATTTGGATCATCAAGTCTTCACTGATTCTCCAAAGGAGCATCTTATCCAGGCCCACCTTTTCATCCTATCCTTATATCCCCATGCATTTACCAAAATTAACCCTAACCTACATACCTTAGGGCTCTAAGGGCAATTTAACATAGCCAATCCACCTAACCCGCACATCTTTGGAATGTGGGAGGAAACCGAAGCACCCAGGAGAAACCCACGCAGATACAGGAAGAATGTGCAAACTCCACATGACACCCAAGCTGGAATTGAACCCGGGTTTCTGGCACTGTGAGGCAGCAGTGGTATCTATTGTGGAAGAAATTTAGTCATGATGTGGAGATGCCAGCATTGGACTGGGGTAAACACAGTAAAAAACCTCACAACACCAGGTTAAAGTCCAACAGGTTTATTTAGCAGCAAAAGCCACTCGCTTTGCAAGCACTGCTTCTTCATCAGGTGAGTGGGATTTCAGTTCACAAACAGGGCATATAAAGACACAAACTCAATTTACAAAATAATGGTTGGAATGTGAGTCTTTACATGTAATCAAGTCTTAAAGGTGCAGACAATGAGAGTGGAGAGAGGGTTAAACACAGGTTAAAGAGATGTGTATTATCTCCAGACAGGACAGTTAGTGAGATTTTGCAAGCGCAGGCAAGTTGTAGGGGTTATAGATAGTGTATCATGAACCCAAGATCCTGGTTGAGGCCATCCTCATATCTGCGGAACTTGGCTATCAGTCTCTGCTCAGCGACTCTGTATTGTTGTGTGATAAAGACTGCCTTTGAGAAGAGATTTAGCAAAGAGGCAGGGGAAACTTTTTTACACAGAAGGTGTTGACCACTGGAGCTAGTGATTGAAGCTGATACCATGTTAGCATCTTAAAAGTTAACTTGGGACTGGGTTGAAGGAAAGAAACATGGGAACAGGTCACTTGATGTAAAGAGTAAAACCAATCAATAGGGACTGGTTCCATGTTGTAATCATTCTAAGTATATTTTTAAAAGTCTGTGTTTCTGACGGTCTTTGAGTTGGTGATGGCAGACGTGACCTTTGACTTCACAAACAGTAATGGTGTTGAGAAAATGTCAACACTGGCCAAAAGCCATAGCTGCTGATTCCTCTCTGCCTTTTCTGACTATTAGAACAGCTATCATATCTCCTTAATGCAGGAGAACTGATGGGATTTGTAACAGTCTGGTAGGAGACTAAGATATTTGACAAACTGCTGTTATTGTGCTGTCGTTGATAAAGCTGCTCGACACTATAAAACCTTGAAACTAGAGATTCATTTTCAAAAATGTTTTTTGCAGTAAATCAGACACTAAATGATAAATCTCAAAGAGCTTTCATACTGATACTAAGGTGCTGGAAGGCTATCATTCAAACAAAAGCACGCAATGTTACAGCATTGTTCTCTCACTATTGCCTGACCAATGTGGACTTCTAGCCCACTTCAATCCCACTGGAAGAGAACCGTAAAGAGCGATAATTTACCACACTTCTGATCTCCAGTCTAAAAATTCCTGAAATGTCAAGTCCTGGACATTGTTGGTTATTGAATTTTCTTCCATGATGTCTGTCACATGTCAAGATATAACTGGCATTGTTCAAATCCAGTTGGGAGTGAGACAGCCTTGTCCAATTTGCATGCTCGATTCTCTCATTAGGCATCAAGCCACAATTTTAGCTTCAGTTAAAATATATTAAGCTCTGATGCGCAGATAACATCTCAGGACCGGGGGTGGGGGGGGGGGGGGGGGGGGGGGGGGGTGGTAGTGGTGGGTATGTCAGGGGATGGAATTAATGGGAATTTTGGTTAGATTTTTAGGAATATTTTTAAGTTACATGTTCAACTTAAAAAAAAGGGCATCAATTTTCTGTTAACTACACTCCAAATAAAATTTAATTGGGATTCAGACAAAATGAGTTCCTCGACCATCAACCTGGCAAATAAAGCCATGGGAATACATGGTGCTTTGACAATCTCGATAGCATTGCCAGTCATTACTGGAGCTATTCTACTCTGCTCATTTCCACAATATCTGCTGTTCCTTAAGGCATGATAAGTGCAGTACCCTTCCCACCCTTAAAGCTATTGCAGAATTAGGATGCTAATCTATGCATATAAAATACCCCCGAGATTATAGATGATAGTGGTATCTATCATATTATGGAGCTAATAATACTCATGGTTATTGTTGGCTGTGGAAACTACCCAGTTTTTATTGCTTAAAACAAGCTGTGCGTGTGCAGTTGTTTAAAATTCATGACCACGAATAGTAACTTCTAACCACTGGGCTTTGCTGCTGACATGAAAAAGATCCTTACAGACCAACAAGAGGTAAACTTGTTTACAGGGGTGGCATGGTGGCGCAGTGGTTATCACTGCTGCTTCACAGTGCCCAAGAATCCGGGTTTAATTCCGGCACTGGGTGACTGTCAATTTGGAGATTGCACATTCTCCCTGTATCTGCATGGGTTTCCTCCAGATGCTCCAATTTCCCCTCTCAGTCCAAAGATGTGCAGAATTACGGAGATTAGCCATACTAAATTGCCCCTTAGTGTTCTATAATGTTAAGGTGAGATGGATTAGCCATGGGAAATGTCGTGGGTTACGGGGATAGGGCTTATGTAAGATATTTTGTCTGGGAGATAGTGCAGCTTTGATGTGCAAAATGGCCTCTTTGGCACTGTAGCGATTCTATGATTCTATGAAGTTGCATTCCTGACTGATCAGGATAGATTGTGTGTTCAGTCTGATAGAGAAGGGGAGGCAGTGTCATATTGGTATTGTCACTGGACTAGTAATCCAGAGATCCAGAGCAGTATATCCAGGTTCAAAACCCACCATGGCAGATAGTGAAGTTTGAATTCAGTAAAAAATTTTTGGAATTAAAAATCTGCTGATGACTGTGAAGCCATTGTTGATTGCCGTAAAAACACATGTGGTTCACCACTGTCCTATAAGGAAGGAAATCTTCCGTCCTTGCCTGGTCTGGCCTACATGTGACTCCAGAGCCACAGCAATGTGTTTGACTCTTACATGTCCTCTGGGATGGACAATAAATGCTAGTCCAGCCAGCAACGCCCACATCCCATGAACGAATATAAAAAAAATTATCTCTTCCAATCATTCGAGACCCTTTCACAGGCACCAGTGGAGCCTCATTCAGCTTTTAGTCATGTGATTAGTGGCAGTGCTGCAAAGTAAATGTAGATTGCAATAATCAAATCTAATCAGAATAGGTTTATGTAAAGCACAGTGCATCATTAATACAATCTGAGACAGACAGAAATGTTGTGATGACTACCTCTGCTCTGTATTCTGGGTCCATTTATAAACAAACATATAAGCAATAGAGAGTTTGTTAAGGATATGTTTTCTACATGAAAACTCTTGACTTGACAAGTTAATAGATTTTTACTGTTTGTATCTTTTAAAGTTACAGACGTGCATAAACGAAAATAAAGGGGCCATTTTGCTGAAAACCCTGATTTTGAGAGTGTTACACACATTTCGTTCTGAGATTTGACAATACATTTGCAAGTCTAATGTTTGCCTCAGCCTCAGCAAAGCTGAGGAGGACAATGCATTCAGGAGAGGAAAGATAAATGAGACAGTGGACATTTAATGCTTTCAGTGAATCTGTGCCCATTGCCTACACCAGCAACTTACTTGACACAATGAAAAGGCGCATTCCAGTATTTTAATGCACGTTTGCAGCTTACACTTCCCGGTGCTCTTTAGCCGATATAACTTAAATTGCTTATCTGCTTAAATCAAATCTAAACTTTTCTTTATTTTAAAGACCTCAGTTAGATCTTGATGAAGTCCACACTTTCCCACAAAACAGAGAATCTGATTCTCTTTGTCACTCATGACAACTGAGATTTCCAAGCTGGAGAGAAAATTAAAATCGCCTAGGTTACATACTTGAGAGAAAGCAACAAGAAAATTGCTGTGCTGAATTTTAACCAGCTCCCTTGAGCGTCTGGCAGCAAGAGTCTTGCAGAGCCATTCCGATCTTCCCTGTGTTTGCACTTTGGGGGTTTTCCCTACTGGCCTGATGGAAGCTGTGATAGGTTTCTCACCAGGTGAAGTTTACACCAGTGGGAATCATGGCCATTACAAATTCCAACAGTTCAATTTTCCTGGGTGGGACTCTGAGGAAGAATGTTCTTCCTGAGCCCCCTATAAGGTCACTTTGACCGGAATTTTACTGGCAAGCCCTCCTCGATTCCAATGGGGGAAGAGGGGGGAGTGGTGGTGCAGGGGACGAGGTTCGGAGAACGGTATTCTCCATCGGCTTTGAGTGGATCGTGCAAACTTCAGGTGGATCTGCCGGTAAAATTCTGTCCCTTATCTCTGCCAATTCTTCGCAAATGTGCATCCCTTAGTAACACATCCTTCAAAGTTAATCCCACCACTTGCCTGGCTGCTCTGGACATGCTATTTTGTGCCACGTTGTCCCTATGTCATAGATTCCCAACACTGGCCATTACCGACTTTCTAACAGAGGATCTTACCCAGATCCTATCCCAACCCCACACCCATAATTCTACACATTTCCCATGGCCAATCCATTTAATCTGCATATCGTGGGACACTAAGGGACAATTTAGAATGGCCAACCCACCTAATCTGCACATCTTTGGACTGTGGGAGGAAACCATAGCACCCAGAGGAAACCCACTCAGGCATGGGGAGAATGTGCAGACTTCACACAGACAGTGTCCCTGGCACTGCAAGGCAGCAGTGCTAGCCACTCTGCCATTGTGGCACAGCAGTTCTGGAGCAGCAAGCGATTTTCTTCATGATGTACTTCCCTTGGGTGAAAATTAAGTATTCCACTTGTGACCTGACCTTGTATAAAAATATGATACTTATCTTATAGTCACTTAACCTGATAACACGTTCAAATACTTTGTTTTTATGATAACCTTATGCTAATAGCCAGAGACTGTCAATGATTCACATACCTTAAACTGTAGACCTGTCCGTTTCCAGCTCTGCTCTAGTGTGTTCCCATATATTTGGACATATCAAAGGAAACGTGCCAGATTTTGGCCCATTTTCTCAAAGCCCCTAGCCTGTAATATATTATTTTATCAAAGATCCTCAAGCTACACTATTGCCTTGCCAACATGCTGATAAATTCTTTTGGCATCTCCATTCAAATTGTTGAGAAAGGCAGTAGAGTGGTAACAATTCCAACACTATCCTTGTCATCACAGGCTTGTAGGGAGAGAATTGCAATGTGCATAAGGCCATTCCCTTGGAGCTAAACGAATATGGGGGAAGGCAGGGTGAGAGCATTGTATTTGGTGATCAGCCATGATCTGAATGAATGGTGGAGCAAGCCGAATGGCCTATACCTGCTTCCAGTTTCTGTGAATGTTTATGGTGACTAATGGTTTCTGTTATTAATGGTGCAGCACAGAGGAAATGCAAAAGTAGGGTAGGGCACTATCAGAAAATTGGGGGCTGCAGAGTGGGGGAGGTTACTGACATAGAGAGAGGTCAAGATGCACAGAAAAGAGCATTTTCAGCAATTCTACGAGTGTTGCTTTGAAACCCTTCCAATACATTGCTTTATTCGTAATTTGCAGAATGCGCTCCATCCTCACAAGTTAAATGAAAAGATATTCCCGTAGAGGAGCCACTTTCTCCCACTGCCCCACAGCCTCTCCTCCTCCTCTTTCTCTCTCCCTCTTCCCCACCCCCATACACCCCCCACCTCCAGTCAGAGCTGAATGATCTTGCAGTACTGTTTGTCAAGTTTTGTGTGACACAAGTCTATCTGTCTGACTGTCAGGATTGAAAAATGTTTGATTAAAATAAGATTAAATAACTCAAATGAGAGAGTCGAGTGACAATGATGGACTGCTGGGGCTCAGTGTGGAATTGAGATTAAGAATAGTGAGCTTATGAAATTTATTTACTTCAGATCAATAGGACACTGTTGTAAGATAGTGATTCTGTACATCGTTCTCCTCTTTTTGCCCAATATATGAGAAAAGGAATTAGATAACTGAGACTTCACACTGTCTTGTTTTTCTTTTCCTTTCAGCCTCATCAGTCTGAAAGACGCTCTGCTAAACAAGTCATTGTGAGACAGTGCGGTGTAATCTATTTACTTAGAATGCATGCTTTGCTGCTTTTTAGCATAAACCATTCCAAATTATCAATCATCCTAAGAGATAGATGGTCTGAAAATATAATATACATACACTCCTGACAGCGCGGAATTAACGATATACATGTACATCAAATTTTGTCACTGCTCAGCTTCGGGTTTGGGCACTCAGTTTAACATTACCATCTGAATAACAATTTGAAGTCCATATCTGACTGTGTATATCAGCACTGCCTATACTCTTTTCCATAACATTCTGGTTTACAATCAAGGGCTCCTCGAGATGTTCTGTGTTTTTTCCTTTATTTGTTTGTGGGAATGGGCGTCGCTGGCTGGCCAGCATTTATTATTCATCCCCAGTTGCCTGAGGGCAGTTGAGAGTCAACCACATTGCTGTGGGTCTAGAGTCACATGTAGGCCAGACCAGATAAGGATGGCAGATTTCCTTCCCTAAAGGCCGTTAGTGAAAAAGATGGGATTTGATGACTGTTGACAATGGTTCTATGGTCATCAGTAAAGTTTAAAGTTTATTTATTAGGGCCACATAGTAGGCTTGCATTAACATTGCAGTTAATGAAGTTATTGTGAAAATCCCCTAGTCGCTACACTCCAGCATCTTTTGGGTACACTGAGGGAAAATCTAATAACTAACCAACACATCTTTTAGACTATGGGTGGAAACTGGAGCACCCAGAGGAAACCCACGCTGACACAAGGAGAACATGCAGACTCCACACAGTTAGTGACACAAGCTGGGAATCCAACCCGGGTCCCTGGTGCTGTGAGGCAGCAGTGCTAACCACTGTGCCACCACGTTGCCCAATAAATTCTTAATTCTAGATATTATTATTTATTGAATTCAGATTCCACCATCTGCCTGGCAGGATTCAAACCAAAGTCCCCAGAACATTTGCTGAGTTTCTGGGTTAATAATTTAGTGATAATATCACTCAGCCATTGCCTCCCCCATCTCAATGGGTAAATATATTCTGTGACAGGATAGGAGTGATAATGAAAGAACCATCATTTTCAGCCTGGGTCCCCTCTTGGTTAGTCGATCTCAAGCAGCATTGCCATGGGAGGAACTGTAACTGGGATCCTATCCCAGCTTTCTGTAAAAAAGAGGAATGGCCAAGAATTCCCCTTTTGATTTCTCCGGCCAACAGCTAGTACGGAATGATGAATCTGCTTGGACACTGGGTGATGGCAAGATCAGGCATCACTGGCCCAAGAATGAGAAAAGTAAAAGATACCCCCCACTCCCCCTCATCACAACAGTATAACTCTCATCCTATTTCCAATTGTCTTCAGCTCTGGCAAAGTGTCATCCAGAGTTGAAACTTTGTTCTCTCTCCACAGATGCTGTCAGCCTGCTGAGATTTTCTGGCATTTTCTGTTTCATAAAATCCTACAGTGCAGAAGGAGACCATTCATCCCATCAAGTCTGCACCAACCATGATCCCACCCAGGCCCTACCCCCACAAGCCCAAGCATTTACCCCAGCTAGCCCCCTGACACTAAGGAGCAATTTAGCATGGCTAATCAACCTAACCAGAACATCTTTGGACTGTGGGAGGAAACTACTGCACCCAGAGGAAACCCACACAGACATGGGGAGAATGTGCAGATTCCACACAGACAGTGACCCAAGCCAGGAATCAAAGCCGGGTCCCTGGCACTGTGAGGCAGCAGTGCTAATCACTGTGCCACCATGCTGCCCTAAAGAACATTAGTCAACTGAATAGTTTTTTTGCTCATAAATGACTAGTTTGACTACCTGAGACCAGCAATCTTGGAGCCTTGGAGGGCCTTGCCACCCTCAGGGGAGAATTGAACCAAATAACAATGTTTAAGTTACTTGTAACAGTGAAAAGTAACCTTATTTTCTTTAGTATTCTACTATTTTGTAGTATTCCAATTTTTATCTTTGGGAAGTTGGGGTATGCAGCAGAAAGCCTTTTTTAATAAGTAGGAACATTTTAAAATGTCATCTACCAAATCATAAATTACCTGGCTGTGATCAAAATTTGTGAAAGGCTAGATTTAATCAAGCATAATACAAATGTTCTAGGCTTTATATTTCCAATCTAAAATGAAGAGGTTTTTAATATCTATATTAAATAATCACAAAAGGTCATGTCGGTGCAACTGAGGGAAAATATGGAGCAGAGCTTATGAAATGCATTAGTTGTGATCTATGTCTATAATGTTAGTAAAGTAAAATTAGATTACACTAATGTCTGCATTTTGGAAGACATTTAAGCCACAGTGGATTATTGCAGTAGCTTTGTAAAGGTTATGTTAGGGACTTTGTAAAGATTTTAACTTCAAATAACTGCAGAGGCTTGTTCATCATTAACTAGCAGAAGCTTATCTTATATAAATAGTCCCAGCTGTGGTTTTGTACTGAGCATTTTGCCATGATTTAGAGGATTCTCACTCGGTGAAAACAGGATTAAACATTCTGAAAACGGTAGGGGCAAATTAATGCTCTGCACCCATTGATGGAATAGACATACCTTCCTTCATCAGGGCTCAATCACTGGACACCACGCAGTCCACCCAACCCTCCACCCTCTGCTCAAGTCTCAGCCTATTGAAACTATTGGGCAGGCAACTAACATTGTCAAACCTCCAAAATTGCGATTAATGCCCAGGGCAGTGTATAAGAAAAATCATTAAAATATTATACCTTTTTTCTGATTTTCTTTGTACCCTGTTGTTTATTAGTTATTAACCAATTGAGAAGGCAGTTTGGCTAGGTAAGCTGATTAAAGGTGGGAGGTCATGAGGTAACCCCCAGTAATGGTCTCCAACCAGAGTTGGTGAGCTCCAACTACCAGCCACCCAGACATCATACCCAAGAATCCTGTAGGTTTGGGACATACTAACTCCATTAGCAAATTGCAATTCTATGTGGGTGGCACAGTGGTTAGCACTGCTGCCTCACAGCACCAAGGATCCAGATTCAGCTCTAGCCTTGGGTCACTGTGTGGGTTTAATCCGAGTGCTCCGGTCTTCTCCCACAATCCAAAATATGCAGGTTAGATTGATTGGCCATGCTAAATTGACCTTAGTATCAGGGGATTGGCAGGGTAAGTATGTGGGATTGCGGAATAGGACCTGGGTGGGATTGTGATTGGTGTAAACTCGATGGGCCTCCTTCTGCACTGTAGTGATCCTATGACTGTCTGTCTGGAGTTTTCACATTCTCCCCATGTCTGCATGGGCTTCCTCCAAGTATTCCAGTTTCCTTCCAGAATTCAAAGACGTGTGGATTGGATGGATTAATTGTCCATGTTAAAATTGGCTCTTAATGTTAGGGGGATTAGCAGGGTCAAACTTCAGATTATGGGGATAGGACCTGGGTGGAATTGTAGTCGGTGCAGACTTGATAAGCCGAATGGATTCTGTGCCGGAAGGATTCTATGACATGGGGAGTTTGCACATTCTCCCCATGTCTGTTGGGTTTCCTCCAGATGCTCTGGTTTCCTCCCACAGTCCAAACAATTGTGGGTTAGATTGATTGGCCATGCTAAAGTTGCCCCTTAGCATCAGGAATATTAGCAGGGTAAATACTTCAGGTTATGGGGATAGGATCTGGGTGGGATTGTTGTTAGTGCAGGCTTGATGGGTCAAATAGCCTCCCTCTGCATTGTTGAGATTGTATTCTATTCTACTCTGTTCTAATTCAGTTTCTCAGGAGAGAGGAATAGTTATCAGTTCATTTTTTAGTTGCACATTCACAGTAAAGCAGGTGACTGATATTGTCCTATTGGATAAAGTGTTTGAGTGCATGCTACATGCAATCTGATTCCCAGACACCAGTAGCGAAGAAGATCTAAAATGGCATTTTTTTGTGTGCTGTAAATTGCTTTCTGCCAGAATTCTGGAAGTCCTTGTATCCAAACAGCTATTGCACAGAAGGGAACAAGATAGTAAGTTGAAGTTTAAGATCAGTGGCTAACAATTTCATGCCAGAATGAGAATAGTAATCGCATCTTGCACAGTGCAGGCACTTTAGAAATGATGGATTCCACATTCATACCAGCATGAAAAATCATTGTGTCTTTTCCAAACATCGTTAAAGTCTGTAGCCAACTCAAGCTTAGTAATCAAATTACTTTGCATGCAGATTCAAGACAGCAGAACGCAGTATTGTAATAATGATTATACAACTGGTGTGGAAAGATAGTCAGAGAGATAAGTTGACATTATCGCATTCCAAGATGATCCCCCATTTCTCAAATAAGGCGATAGCATCACACAGAGAGTTATCTTCAGATAAGAAAAATGGCAAAGGTGTGAAAATGTTAGACAGCTCATATACTCTTCCACCTCAGTGCAACCTTCAGTCATTCCCACAATAAAAATATCATTTCATCCCTCCACAGACAAGTACAGAAAAATAAACTACATGATGCTCAGATGATAGGCTCCAATAGTTCCCTACTCTCATGAACCTACATTCAAATCTTGCCAGCACAAACACTAACACACCTTCAGGCTCTCAGCATCACATCATCCATCTGTGGTGCACATGTCACAGGTTTTCTCGGAAGGTTGTAGCTCAGGCTTCAGTGCAGGAATCTGAAGCATGTAAATCAGGGCAGCTTGGAGGAAATGTTGCAATGTCAAAAGTGTCATTTTTTTTTTGGATGATCTTCTGGTCCCACCTCGTGTCAATGGGATTTCTCATTTAAGTCACCTCAAGTTGCCGGGAAGCAAGAGCATACTGATCGGAAAATCCCACTGGCCTGAACGAACGGAGCATTCTGGCCAAGGTCTCTTCTCTGTCTGTTTGGATAGCCATGGTGCTGTTTGAAGACGAGCTGGTGAATTCTCACCTTTTCCCTCCTAATTTTAATTCCTTAAGCACCATTACCAAAACCAACTGTCCATTTGCTATCTAAATACATAGCTGTTAATAGAAACCTTTGTAATTGTTTCATTGAATCCCTACGGTGCAGAAGGAGAACATTCATACAGTGCATACGTTAGCTGCTGTTTGCCCGGACAACAATGCTTTGCACTGTAGTACATAGGGAGATATTGGGGCAAGTGACCAATAGTTTAGTTAAAGGTGTAGGTTTTAAGGAGCATCTTAAGGAAAATGGCAGAATTAGAGAGGCAGAGAAGAGGAAGTTTCAGAGATTAGATTCTTAAGGCGTGACCACCAATGGCAGAGCAATGAAAATTGGATTGTGTAACAGAAACCAGCCCTGGAGGAACACACAGAAGCCAATAGTAGATAACAGACTATGTAAGTGAGCATACTGGAAGTGAAATTTTGAGAACATGTATTTTATCTGGCTTACGTATTATGAAATCATATACAAAATATTTGGAGAACATAATCAGGATAAATACATGGAGTTACGGGGATAAGACCTGAGTGGGATTGTTATGGGCATAGACTCGATGGACTGAGTGTCCTCCTGTCTATATTGTATTGATCCTATGATTCTATAAAACAATTACAAAGGCTTCCAATAACAGGTGTGTATTTAGAGGTTTAAATAATATGCTATTCTTGAGGATGATAGGGGAAAGAAATCTGTGTGTAGCAAGAAATCCAAATACGCAGCATTGAAATTGATGTCTTTTTCTCTACGTATAAAATGTCTTCAACTGTGAAAATGTAGCAGAGATATGAGTTCAGGCAAGTAAATGGATCACTCAAACTGTGAAATACCCTCCGTGTTGTAAATGATATGGTTCATATAATCATTCAGAGTCAATAAGCAATCTGCTACATGCATTCTTTTTATGATTACTGTCCAATTCGAACCACCCAGCAGCGGCTAAAAGTGGAACCGTGAAGAAAAAGTCAGCATTATCAATTAATAGACTGTTAAACATCATTAGTAAAACCGTATTCATTTTATAGCCTAATGACTTGAAAGGATATTTTGTGTGTTTTGTGATTTATAGCTGTCGTGTGTGTAAAATCAAAGTCTGATGCATGTGCCAACAGGCTCAGGCAGTATTTTGGTTCCATATATTAACAGCTAAAACCGCAATTCAACAGAATTGTTAAATTCCAGTTTCCAAACTATAATGTCCTTCAAAAGTGGATTGATGTCCGAGATAAAGAATGACCTGTCAGTGCTGTTTCAAAATTGGAAAGTGTGTTCACTCCGAGATGCCAGTAGCAACCACAACACCAATTTCTCACGACATATTTTAATATGCAAATACAGAGAACCACCTCAAGAGCTGATGCAACAACTCTGCCGAAGGGCAAGAAAGCTGTGGCTTGATTCGTGAAATAGATTTATGTTTTCAATACCAGACAAGGACATCTCCATTTGCAATCCTTCTCACCTTTGAAACAACAACTGTTTACCATATAAATTCTACCAAAAGAATTTATGTAGAACTCCCATTCACCCATTGCATCTGCACCGACTCTCTGACACTGTCTTACCCAGGCCATCCACCTGCCGTATCGCAGTAATCCCACGTATTTACCCGGCTAATCCCCCTCATCTAGATACTTTGGAACACTAATGGGCAATTTAGCATGGCCAATTCACCTATCCTGCACATCTTTGGACTGTGGAAGGAAACCAGAGCACTCAGAAGAAATAGACACATGCAGACACAGGGAAAGTGTGCAGAATCCATACAGACAAGGCTGAAATCTTACGTGAGTCCCTGGTGCTGTGAGGCAGCAGTGTTAACCACTGTGCTACCTGTAGTCACCGTCAGAACTTATATTTGAACTTAAAAACTGCCAATTATACTGACAACTGCAGCCTGCTAGACATTTGACCAGTGTGTTTTATAGTGCCACTAGTTAAACGCATCGTTCCCTAGTAACAATTGTCATGCAATTCTATCTTTGATAAAACAGGCAGCCTGAAATGGAATTACCGCAATGAATTATGATGTGGAGTGTTGGGCTGGTGTGGACGAAATGAGAGGTCACACAACACCAGATTATAGACCAACAAGTTTTTTTGAAATTACAAAGCTTCAGAGCACTGCTCCTTAACCTGGCGAAGGGGCAGCACTCCAAAGAGGAAGGTCTCGCAAATAAACCTGTTGGACTATAATCTGGTGTCATGTGACTTCTCACCTTGCAATCAATTAGACAAAACTCGGATTAATGTCTTTATGGTGTTTTAACAAAGCACTGGGTAAAATGTTCACTGTTACATACACATTACAGGAACTTATTTCTTTCCCCTTCAAGATCTATGTTTTGAATAATGTGACCACACTGTATTACGAGAAATAGCAAACTCTGCTGCATTGTTATCACTGTAGCTCAAGGTTAAAGAACTACAGCTAAACCTTCTCCCTGACTCCAGTGTAGCTGCAGCTTGGCAGCTGACACAACACACTTTGCCTTGGCTGCCGAGCCAAGTTTCCCCGGTGAAATCAATGGGGAACAGAGCTCCCTGCCATTTTGTTTTTTGTGCATGTGCCATATCAGTAACTTGAGAAAGATTTACTAGACTTGCATTCTATTGAATATGGAGTTAACGCATGATTAATCACAGTCTGGAATCATTAAAAGTAACCACGTTAGTTATTAATGAATTCACAATAATTTAAATTTTTGAAGCATTTGATTTTGGACCTGGTATAAACATCACTTGAACGCTAAGTTTTTGAACCTGGAAATTACTTTTTACACAAATGAAGTTGTATATATAAGTAACACTTGCATACCATTTTAAATAATGGCTTACATATCCATTAGGTGAGGCACAGTGGCACAGTTGTTAGCACTGTTGTCTCACAGCGCCATGGGCCCTGATTCAGTTCTGACCTCAGGTGATTTTCTGTGCGGAGTCTGTACATTCTCCCCATGTCTATGAAGGTCTCCTCCGGGTGTTTCCGTTTCCTCCCATGGTCCAAAGGTCTGTAGGTTAGTTTGATAGGCAATGCTAAATTGTCCCTCAGTGTGAGGGGACTAGTAGGATAAATACTTGGGATTACAGGGATCGGGTCTGACGGGTTGTTGTTGGTGCAGGCTAGATGGGCTGAATGACTTCCTTGAGGATTCAATAATTGATGATTCTATACCATTGTACAAAAATGGCAAAATCTTCAGGTCCATCCAGGTTGCTGTCCATCCTGACGTGGTAGAGATGAAATAAAATGCATGGGTACTTTAATTTGTCCGAAATGTTCTCAAATTGACATACATATTTGACAAGGTGCTCTATACAGATTGAAGCGCACCTGGTCCAAAATAACAGTTTCAGGTGTCTATTCTTGTGTCATCTTGTTAATAAAGTAATGAAAGGCAATGACCCCACAGAGCTTTCTAGAACTCCACTTTGTGGATGTTCCCCAGCCCCAGCAATTACAATCATTTACCTGTGACAGTTCAGCCAATTTTGCATTATAACTGCTTTAAAATCCCATAAATTCTAAAAGCTTCCAATAGCAACAAGATTAGATTTTGTTAGGTGATGAATTACACCTCAATTCTATTTCTTCTTCTGTGCAATATTATTTGCAGAGTTTATTCAGAATTCAATGTATAGCATGTAAACAGGATGGTCACTATTTCCTAACCTGGTCCCTTCCTCAGGTTGAAGGAAGATTTGAGTGAGTCCTATAAAATTCTGAGGGGTAGATGGAAAGGAAAGCCCAATTTTTTTTGTTAAGTTTATTTATTAGTCACAAGAAGGCTTACATTAACACTGCAATGAAGTTACTATGAAAACACCCCAGTCTCCGCACTCCAGCACCTGTTCGGGAGAATTTAGTAAGGCCAATGCATGTAATCAACACATCTTTCATAATGTGGGAGGAAACTGAAACCCACGCAGACACAGGGAGAATGTGCAGACTCCATACAGACAGTGCCCAAGTGAGGAATTGAACCCGGGTCCCTGACACTGTGGAACAGCAGTGCTAACCACTGTGCCACCAATTTCCTTTAACAGGGTGATTAATAACCTGGGAGGATATATTTAAATTAGTTGATAGAAAGAATTAAAGGGAAGTTGTGAATTATTTTCACCCCACAAATGGAGTGGATCTGGAAAGTGTCATCTGAAAGTGAGGTTGAGGCAGAAACCCTCATTGTGAGATTCACTTGGAACAGCCAAAGTTAAAGTAGATGAGCACAACGGCTTCTTTTATTAATGATGTGGAGATGTCTGCATTGGACTAGGATGGGCATAGTAAGAAATCACACAATACCAGGTTAAAGTCCAACAGGGTTTATTTATTAACACAACCTTTTGGAGCACTGTCCCTTCATCGGGTGAGTGGAGAGGTAACTTTCACAAACACAGTGTATATAGACAAAGATACAATTGCAAGATAATGGTTGGAATGCAAGTGTTTTCAGATAATAAAGAGTTACAGATAATCAAGTGTTTACAGGTACAGACAGTTTAAGAGATAATCACAGGTTAAATTATCTCAGACTAGAACAGTTAATGGGATTTTCCAAGCTCAGGCCAAAAGTTGGGGGTCACACACAGTATGACATGAACTCAAGATCCCTGTTGAGGCTGTCCTCATGTATGCGGAACTTGGCTATCAGTTTCTGCTCTGCAAGTCTACGATGTGTGTCTTGAAGGCTGCCTTGGAGAATGCTTACTAAAAAATGGCTTCTTCCAACTCTCTGGATGGAATCTTCCATTCTTGGTACTTGTCTGGAAAAGCAGCAAGATGTGCACATCAACCTGGGATCAAGGAAGATCGGTCTTATCATCTGCCTATCAGGCAGTTAAATCAACAGTGGCAGCTCTTCTTCTCGACTGAGAAGTATGGAAGATGAAGAACCACCCGTCAAGAGCTGTTGGCTAATCAGGGGTTGGAAGTTCTTGCACTCACTGCCGCAGAGAAGGCCATAGTTGCTGCCATAACAACACTCTGGAGTTCCAAGGTCACAGATCAACTCAGGAAAAAGGTGCGTGTCATTAGTAGTGGAGTTTCTAGAATCACAGAATTCCTGCAGTGCAGAAGGAGGCCCATCAGCCCTGCATCAATAACCATCCCATCCACACCCTATCCCCATAATCTCATGTATTTACCCTGCTAGTCCCCCTGACACTAAGGAGCAATTTAGCATGACCAATTAACCTAACCTGCACATGGATGAAAATTTAGGAGGCATGGTTAGTAGGTTTGCAGCTGACACCAAAATTGGTGGCATGGTGGACAGAAGGTAATCTAGGATTGCAATAGGATCTAGTTCAATTGGGCCAGTGGGTTGACGAATGGAGTTTAATTTAGATAAATGTGAGGCAATGCATTTTGGTAGATTGAACCTGAGCAGGATTTACTCAGTTAATGGTAAGGCATTGGGGAAAGTTACAGAACAAAAAGACCTGGGCTACATGTTCATAACTCCTTGGAAGTAGAGTCACAGGTGGACAGAGTGATGGAGAAGGCATTCGACATACTTGGTTTCATTGGCCAGAACATTGAATACAGGAGTTGGGATATCTTTTTGAAGTTGTACAGAACATTGGTAAGGCCACACTTGGGATACTGTGTGCAATTCTGGTCACTCTATTACAGAAAGGATATTATTAAACTAGAATGAGTACAGAAATGATTTACTCAGTTGCTACCAGGATTTGATGGTTTGAATTGTAAGGAAAGGCAAGATAAATTGGAACTGTTTTCACTGGAGTGTAGGAAGTTTAGGGGTGATCATATAGAGATCTATAAAATAATGAGGAGCATAGATCAGCTACATAATCAATATTTTTTCCCAAGAAATAGGGAATCTAAAACTAGAGGGTTTTTAAGGTGAGAGGGGAGAGATATAAAAGGGTCCAGAGAGGAATTTTTTTTGTGAGTATTTGGAATAAGCTGCCAGAGGTAGTAGCAAGGCAGGTACAATTTTGTCTTTTAAAAAGCGTTTTGACAGTTACATGGGTAAGATGGGTATAGATGGATATGGACCAAATGTGGGTAATTGGGACTAGCTTAATGGTTTAAAAAGGGGCGGCATGGACAGATTGGGCTGAAGGGCCTGTTTCCATGCTGTAAACTTCTTCTTTTGGACTGTGGGAGGAAACAGGAGCACCTGGAGGAAATTCACACAGACACAGGGAGAACGTAAAATCTCCACACAGACAGTCACCCAAGCATGGAACCAAACCCTGGTCCCTGGAGCTGTGAGGCAGCAATCCTAACCTGTGTGCCATCATTCCGTAGAGTCCTGCAGGATGTGGGCTATGGAGTGGGTGTGGGTCCAGACCCGATGCCAAAATACCAACTCTTCAGGCACATACAGATCCTTCATCCCATCTTAGGATCCAGACAGTTCTGGCCTTGTCTTCTACTTGCAGACTCTCACTGCTGGTACAATTTGGTATGGGTAGCTTCAAGTGAACAAAATGAACATTGTACTTTTCAAAACATTAAAAGACTTAGAATCATAGAATTCCTATAGTGCAAAAAGAGGCCATTCAGTCTATCAAGTCTGCACCAACTCTATTATCCAGGCCTCATTTCCATAATCGCCATCCTGCTAATCCCTCTAACCTCCACAAACTGGACAATAAGGGGCAATTTAGCATGGCCAATCCACCTAACTCGCATATCCTTGGAGTGAAGGAGAAAACCGGAGCACCCAGAGGAAACCCACACCGGCACAGGGAGAACATGCAAACTCCACACAAACAATGACCTGAGGCTGGAATCGAACCTGGGTCACTCTCATGACTTAGTAAATGCCCTGGCCAGCACATAATTGGGTTCAGTACACTAGCATTAAGGGAGGGAGAATTAATCAGGATTCCCATTCCTAATCATTATTCAATAACTCAAACTGAGAAATATCTATGTACGGATATCAATCGTCAGCAGTGTTAAGCTTAACTAATGTTCAGTATATGAAACGTGTGAATTAGATGCAGAAATAGACCATTCAGTTCCTCAAGCCTGTTCTATGATTCAGTAAGTTCATGGCTCATCAGATTGTGGTCTCAACTCCATATTCCACCAACCCTCAATAACCTTTGACTCCTTTTTTAGTCAAGAATCTTTCTACCTCTGCCTTAAAAATATTCAATGACTCTGCATCCATTGTTCTCAGAGGAAGCGAGTGTCACGACCCTCTAAGAGAAAAAAAGTCTTCTAATTTCCACCTTAAATGGGAAGCCCCTTATTTTTAAACAGTATCCCCTCGTTCTAATCTCTCCAACGAGAGAAACATCCTTTCAGCACCCACCCTGTCAAGTAACCCTCAGAATTGTAAATGTTTCAACAAGATCATCTCTTATTCTTCTAAATTCCAGTGGATACAGGACCAACCTTTCTTCAGAAAATAACACCCCCCCCTCCCGCCCAGCCCCCATCGCAGGTATCAGTCAAAAACCCTGTAAATGCTCACTGTTTTACCGAGACATAAACAAAGACAACTTAATGAGTGAGGCCTCTGATTCAGCTGGTGTTCATGGAATTGTATCCCAGCTTTCAGAAGAGAGGTTAAAAAGGTCAGAGAGAGCAATGAGTTTTTTAAAAATTCCTTTTGTCTAAACTGAGGCCAAAAAGCTATCAAAATATAATATGTCCTTTCACATTATACATATATTATAGTATTAAGTTGCTTGTGATGTTAAGATCAATTTCTTTCTTTCCCTCCCTCTTCTTCCCTCTCCCTTACTCTCAAGGAATAAGCAGAATCCTTCACCTTGTAGCATAGTGTTCAATGGGGTGGAACAATTCCTGCTGACATGGCTAGTATTCTGTTAAACCTCTCTTAATGTTCCAACATTGGTAATAAGGACCATCTGTTCAACATTTTGACGTGCACACTTCCACTGTAGAAACAGAGGGGACGGACTTGGAAAGGAAAACAGCACAGTGCACCCCCTGCATCTGCTTTTTTGGTGCTGTTTTGGCAGAGTTCTTTTGCATTTGTAGTTATGATGTTGCAACAAGGTCCTGGTTGCACAATAATACAGTTTTATTGTGAACAATAAGCCCCACCATATATATGGAATAAATTCAATTAATAATGGAATTTATTAATAAAATCCTTTGTTCATAACAGATAGCAAGAATTTAATGTCCACACTTTGTATGGATACACTGATTATTGGCAGAAACTGCCATCCATCCAAAGGGGTATAAGCCATATTTCCATATTCAATAAAGTGAAAATCAATAGCATCTTGGTCAGAATCCTTTTTAATATGAAACTACTGTGGCAAAACAAAACAACTGCACTGACTGACATTGGATTGGTGTAGAGTCAAAAAGTGTTTTTCAGTGGAACAAGTGTTAATATTATCACTCACAAATCTTTGGCGTTTACTGTTGTGTTCAAAATTGTGAGGGATCTGTTCCTGTTAGTGGAAGAGTTGAGAACTGGAACACACCATTTTAAGGCAAAAGAAGCAACAGTGACACAAGGGCAAACTTTTTTTTAATGCAGCACAAGATGAGATCTAGAATGCATAACCTGAGAGTGTCTTGGAGACAATTTAGGCCTTCAGGAGAGAATAAAATAAAATTAAGTAAAGTTTATTTATTAGTGTCACAACTCGGCTTACATTCACACTGCAATGAAGTTATTGTGAAAATCCCCTAGTCGCCACCCTCCAGCGTCTGTTTGGATACACTGAGGGTCAATTTAGCATGGCCAATTCACCTAACCTGCACATCTTTGGACTGCAGGAGGAAACTGGAGCACCTAGAAGAAACTCATGCAAACACAGGAAGAAGGTGTAAATTCTACAGCGACAGTGACCCAAGCCGTGCTAACCACTGGGCTACCATGCACAATTATCTGAAGGGGAAAATCGCAGGGCTTCAGGGGATGAAAAAGGCAGGAAGGTGGAACCAGGTGAATTGCTTTTGCAGAGAGCCAGCACGAACATGATGGGCCGAATGAGCACCTTCTGCGCTGCAACCATTTTATAATCAAAGGGAAAATTCAAGAAAGCATTGTTTTCAATGGCAATTTCCAGCAATGTACGGCACTTAAAAGGTTAATTAAAATCTTCATTAAATGCAGGCAAGACAAAACTAAGAATGGGAATTTGAAATGCAATTTAAAATGGGGGCAGCAAAGAGAAAAGCTTTCTTATAGATTGTAAACAAAGAACAAATTGGTGTTGGCTATCTGAATGTCAAAGGCATACTCTGCAAGTTTAAATTTAACCCTGTGTCAGCATAGACATTATTATTGCTTATTTTTGAGTTGAAGTGTTGGATCCTTTTGTTATTTTGCAACAAAAAAGAAAAACAAGGGTTTCTGCTTTGAATAAAATGGTATTCACACAGGGTTTTAAAAAAGAAATGGCTTTGGGACAATACATAGTTATCACAAAGCACTATGATAGAGTTTCATTTCTTTTAAAACAAAGAGAAAACACTATTCTATTTGAAAATAATTGCCAATTTCTCTTGTTCATCAGCAACAATGGTATTTATACAATACTGTCAACACAGTTACATCTCAAGACACCTCCCAGAGGAGGGTACGTGCATTGGATAGTGATAGAACCACTGGGAAATGTGATGGATGAATTGGAGTTTGATATCTACTTTTGAGTTCAGCAGCATCAATCAGTTCTAAAAAGGGATTGAGCAGTTTAATTTGAATGTTGACTCACATAGTTTTACTCTTGTCATGGGATATGGGCATCAATGGCAAGGACAGCATTGATTGCCCATTCCCAGTTGTCCTTGAGCTGAGTGGGTTGCTATTTCAAAGGGAATTAAGAGCTAACCATACTGGTGTGGACCTGGAGTCCCACTTGTGCCAGACTGGGTGAAGTTGGAAGATTTTGTGCCCTAAAACATATGCGTTTTTGAGACAATATGTCAGGTCACTCAGTGTCTTTAAGACAGATAGATAGGTTCTTGATTAATAAGGAGATTATGGGGAAAAGGCAGGAGAATGGGGATGAGAAAAGAATCAGCCATGATTGAATGGCAAAACAGACTCGATGGGCTGAATGGCCTAATTCTGCTCCTATGTCTTATGGTCTTATAATAACTTCCTGGTCACCATGACTAGAGCACTTTCAATTCCAGATTTTTTAAATTCCATTGGCTGCCATAGGTGGGGTTCAAAGCTGTGTTCTCCAAATATTAGCCTGGGCCTCTGGATTACTGGTCCAGTGATGTTACTAGTGTGTTACCGACTTGCCCTATTGCTACTGGTACAAAGGTGCAACAGCATGAAGTCCCTCCTCCCTCCTTGAAATCCAAACAGGATATTGGTCAACCATTTCAAAGGGAGACTGAGGAAAGACCGGTGGGATCAAGCTGATGGGAAAACAAGGAACTGTGTTATTTTGCAGAATATACATGACCGAACAAAAATAGTAATTCCAGACTTTTCAAAACGTTTGCAGAATACTTCCCAGAACAAAAAAATCCACAGTGATACCCCCAGTGGGAAAAGGAGGATTTACTTTAGCATATTATTTTCTTTCAAGTCATCTACGGACTGAAAAATAAAATGACCCACTAAATCATAATTTACATCGTTTTTTTAGTCCAGGCTAACTTGAAGCTCGCTGTTAAGAAAAAATACTTTTTCTGTGTCTGTGTTAATGACCAGTGAAAGAATCAAAAGTTTTTCAACACAAAAGGGCGATGTTTAATGGAGGCAATAGGGGTTTTACCTGCTGGCTGGAGAGCTGGCGAGGATCCCACCTTGCCTCTTTTAGAGCACTCACGCCACATTATGCCCTAACACTTAACAGGGCAACAGCAGGCCTTCCCCAGGATGGTTGCCAGCCAATTAGAAACCTCAGTTCTTCATTGCTCAGCAGCACAAGGGAGGTCATGGCAGCTGCAGTAATGCACCTATCCAAGGCCCTGTATTGCCCAGGGGACACAAACAACAGGCAAGACAGGATCAGACTTCTTTAGGAACTCCCTCCCTAACAGCACTGTGGACGTACACATGAACCTGCAAACAAGGAGCAGGAGAAGTCCACTCAGCCCCTGGAACCTGCTCGATCATTTAATAAGATCATTACTGATGTGATAGTAACCTCAAATCTGTATCCTACTTACTCCCAATGACCCCCTATTATCCCCTTGTTACCCAGAATTTACCCATCTCAGCTTTAAAAGTATTCAAAGACTCTTTTCAGGAAGAGAGTTCCGAAGACTCATGAGTGAAAAATTTTTGCCTCGTCTTCATTTTAATAGGCCATCCCTATTTTTGAACAGTGACCCCCACCCCACCCCCACCAATTCTCAATTCTTCACAAGAGGAAACATCCTCACCTACACCACAGGGACTGCAATGATTCAAGAAGGCATCTTGCCATCACCTTCTCAAGGGCAATTAGTGATGGACAATAAATGCAGGCCTAGCCAGCGATACCCATATCTCATGAATGAATGAGGTTGCCCTCTTAAGGACCTCCATTAATGGCAGATTAGAATGGCTATTCACAAACCTTCCCACTGTGGACTTTATCAGGTCAGAAACTGAAAAACAGTTAGTCCCTCTTAGTTAGATGTCCCTGACACTAACTCATCAGTACAAAGATATTAAATTCCACTCAATGTTTCTCAGTTGCTAAGACAATGAAAATGTGTTATTTCTAGTGAATGGGAAAATTGATATGAGTATTTAACTAGGTAAAGGTAAAGCCGTCATAGTCCCAGGTGACCATAGATTGCTCTCCCCTTGATGGGAAGGGTGTGAAGAGAGGTGATTGGTGGTTATTTACCCGAAGGATCATCACACCTCAGGCAAGATTGAGAAGGCAAGGCCCTTATGAATAACCTCAGCCAGTACAGGAATTGAACCTAAGCTGTTGGCATCACTCTGCATCACTAACCAGCTGTCCGGTTAAACTGACCCCATTTAACCGGCTATTGTCGGAAAGTGTTATTTTAACTCATGAAAATATATCTTGTTTTCAGAAGGAATGTTTTTCCTAATTTCTTTCAGTGGAAAAATGATCAAAATATCTCAGAAATGTAAAAGAGGCAGGTGGATTCAGGTAGAGTTCCAGAGGAACGTTGTTTAAGATTCTGGTTTATTTTTTAATCTATCAACACCTTCAAAATATTTATAGACATCACTGCTGGCTAAAGGAAAAGCCAAATTAAATGGATAGAATTAATGACCGAACAAAGTTCTCTTCCTATTGAACAAATACTCTTACAGCATAGTACCTTTGAACTGTCCATGAATTAAGTTATTCTTGATGGAGGTTTCAGACTGATTTCCATTGATTTTCTCCTTCCAGTGTACATTATTATTAACACATCGAACATTTAGAAATGGAAATGGCATGAAATTGATTACTTTAAGCATTACCTCGAAGTGATGGATTTTTTGCACATGAATGATTTTCTTTTCCCTCTCTGTGGAAGAATGGGGATTCTGACGATACATATTCATTTTAAATATTGATAATATTGCATGATTACAATGTTAGAGTTCTAAATAATTCTTTGTATTATTGATAACATGTTTTCTGCTCGTGCTGGTTGCTTTAGGCCATCTACACAAACAGCTGAATGCATTGACAAGTACAATTTATTTTAATCAGAACACGGCCATTAGCTGCAAATCTTCTTGACGTTAAATGAACACCAGACATCCAGATTTTTATGTTCAAATTACTTTTTATTGGCAAAAAAGATGCACTTGTCTTTACCATATTCTGACAGGAATTTGAATGTCTGTGTGTGCAGGGTGCAAAGTTCAGCTGAACAGAAAGAAAATAATCTTTGGCCTTAACACAGTAGGATACCAGTGTTATTGTGTTTGTCTGAAATGCCTACCTTGGTTATGTTAGCAGTGGCACCCATCTATTTAAAATAAATAGTTTAACCTTACCACTGACAAGGTGAAAAGAAGAATTTGAGACAAACTTGTATCCCACTCGTGTGATAGTTTGGAACATTATTCCACTATTGTATGAATTGGATATCAGTGCAGGTTCTGGATCTTTGTATAGTGTTGATTTCCTTTGTGTTTTTAAAATTAATCTTCTTTGTAATATACCACTGGAGGATAAGAATGGTTCTTTTCATCATTTAAAGATAGTTCATTCTTGCCATTTAACTTTCATTGTAGTATCATACTGGTGTTCCTACAAGTGCAGAAGAAGGCCATTCAGCCCATCGAGACTGCACTGAAAACAATCCCAACCATAACCCACGTATTTACCCTGTTGATCCCCGTAACATTAAAGGGCAATTTAGCATGGCCAATCAACCTAATCCGCACATCTTTGGAGAAAACCGGAACATCTGGAGGAAACCCACGCAAACATGGGGTGAATGTGCAGACTTCATAGACGGTCACTCAAGGCTGGAATTGAAACTATGAGACCCACAACCCATCACCACTACCGTCTAAAAGGACAAGGGCAGCAGATTCATGGGAATGGAAGTTCCCCTCCAAGTCTCTCACCACCTGCCACAGACCCAGTCGAGTAGCCACATCCTTTAGGATTTGACTGGTTTGATCTTGGTGGTGCTACTGAGCTGTGCTTTATGATGAACATTGAAGGCTCTCTCTCAGATTACATCCTGTATGCCTTATCACCCTCCTCTAAGTGTTGTTCAGTATAAATGAGTAATGATTCATCTTCCGAGGGAGGTGTTACGTGATAATCAGGAGGCAGTTTCCTTGCTCACATTTGATCTGATGCTATGAGACTTCATGGTGTCCAGAATCAGTGTTGAGAATACCAAGAGCAACTGCCCCCTGACTGCATACTGCTTCTACTGGGTTAATCCTACCAGTGGGTATAGGACATACCAAGGAATAGTGATGGTGATGTCTGGGACAGTATCTGTAATGTATGATTCCGTGAGAATGACAATGTCAGGCTGTTGCTTGACTGCTCTGTGAGACAGCTCCCCCAACTTTGAAGATATTAGGAGGAGGACTCTGCAGATTTGACAGGCAATGTTGGTTATTGTCATTTCCAGTACCTAGGTTGATGCCAGGTTATCTGTCTGGTTTTTTTTCCTTTTTGTATGCTTCATAGCAGTTGGATACAACTGAATGGTTTGCTGAGCCATTTCTGAGAGCGTTTAAGAGAATAACACATTAATATGCATCTGGAGTCACAAGTAGGCCAGACCAAGTAAAGACGGCACCTTTCCTTCCCTAAAGGTTTTTTTATGACAATCAACCAAATTTTCATTGCATTGAAATTTCACCACCTGCCATGGTGAGATTCGAACCCGGGTCCCCAGAGCCTTACCCTGGGTCTCTGGATTACAAATCCAATGATAAAACCACTGCACCTAATTTTACACTATAGATGTGCAACCAAAACTTTTTCATTTGCCAACTGCACTTCTTGGTAAATGGAGCAGAGATTATCGAAGTTATTGATCCACTAAAGCAGGGATTTATATTTCTGGCCATTGACTGAATTTTGGCTCATTTATACCATGGTGTTAAGAAAGCCAGTTTCTATAAAATGATCTTAGATGAACCAGTTCCTGTGTTTGTCTTCGGGGCTTTTAGGTGATAAAGCAGACTTTCATAGCACTGCAGAGGGCAGTTCTTGTCTCTTTGTTTATAAGTGCGAGGGAAGCAGAGATCCCTCTGAAGCAAGATCTGGTAAAGCAGCTTAAGCCACAGCACCAAACAAAGCAGAGAGACCCTATCCCGCTTGAACTTATGTCTGTAAATGTACATCTTGTGATGTCAGACATCTGTCTCATTAGCTTCAACGTAATTTGAATTCAAAGGGTTTGAAGGTCTGCACCTGATTTGGCAACAGCAATGAGGCACTTTTCCTCACAGCCGCCAGGGTTCAATTCCTGCCTTGGGTGAGTGACTGTCTGTGTGGAGTTTGCACATTCTCCCTATGTCTGCGTGGGTTTCTTCCGGGTGCTGCAGTTGTCTCCCACACACAAAACCTGTGGGTGAGGTTGATTGGCTGCGCTAAATTGACCCTTAGTGACAGAGGGATTAGCAGGGTTGTCAGAGGGTAAATAAATGGGGTTATGGAGATAGGGCCTGGATGGGATTGTTGTCATTGTAGGCTCGATGAGCTGAATAGCCTCCTGTAGGGATTCTAAGATTCCTGACACTTTTTGCAATGCTGCTGTAGACATGTGCTTCCCAGTTTATCATAGAACATAGAACATTACAGCACAGAACAGGCCCTTCGGCCTTCGATGTTGCGCCAGTAGCACAGTGGTTGGCACGGTAGCACTGTGGTTAGCACTGCTGCTTCACAGCCCCAGGGTCCTGGGTTCGATTCCCTGCTCGGGTCACTGTCTGTGTGGAGTTTGCACATTCTCCTCATGTCTGCGTGGGTTTCCTCCAGGTGCTCCAGTTCCCTCCCACAGTCCAAAGATGTGCGGGTTAGGTTGGTTGGCCATGCTAAAATTGCCCCTCAGCGTCCTGGATGGGTAGCTTAGAGGGATTAGTGGGTATAATATGTAGGGATATGGAGGTAGGGTGTGGGTGGGGTTGTATACGGTGCAGACTCTCGATGGGCCGAAGGGCCTCTTTCCGCACTGTAGGGTTCTCTGATTCCAAGACCATCTGAAACCTCCACCCAAAAATCCTCATTCCACCTTCAGCATCGGAAACCCCCACCCCTGCAGCATTTGGGCGGCACGGTAGCACAGTGGTTAGCACTGCTGCTTCACAGCTCCAGGGTCCTGGGTTCGATTCCCGGCTCGGGTCACTGTCTGTGTGGAGTTTGCATATTCTCCTTGTGTCTGCATGGGTTTCCTCCCACAGTTCAAAGATGTGCAGGTTAGGTTGATTGGCCATGCTAAGAAATTGCCCCTTAGTGTCCAGATTAGAGGGATTAGTGAGTATAGTATGTAGAGATATGGGGGTAGGTGTCTTCACAGGTGGAGAAGGTGATAAAGAAAGCGTATAGTATGTTAGCTTTCATTGAAGAGGGTATAGAATACAAGAGTAGGAGTTTGATGTTGCAATTGTATAGAACGTTGGTTAGGCCTCATTTGGAATACTGCGTCCAGTTCTGGTCGCCGTACTACAGGAAGGATGTGGAGTCCTTGGAGAGAGTGCAGAGGAGGTTTACCAGGATGCTGCCTGGTATGGAAGGACTGTCTTAGGAGGAACAATTAAATAGACTGGGGTTGTTTTCCCTTGAAAGACGTCGGCTTAGAGGGGATCTAATAGAGGTGTATAAGATTATAGGGGGTATAGATAGAGTAAATGGTGGTAAACTTTTTCCACCTTCAGAAATGGATAGGACGAGGGGTCATGGCCTTAGGGTGAAGGGGGCTATGTATAAGACGAATCTTAGAGGGCAGTTTTTCACACAAAGGGTAGTGGGGGTGTGGAATGCACTGCCGAGTAAGGTGGTGGAAGCAGGCACGCTAGGGCTGTTTAAGGGTCTCTTGGACAGCCACATGAGCGTTATGCAGATAGAGGGATATAGTAGGACTGTTTAACTATGGTTTTTTTTACCACAGGTAATGCTCCTCTGTCCATACTTGACCATCAAGGAGCATGCATTCGGCAGGTGGTGCGAGGACAGCTCTTGGATGTTGATTCATGGGTTGCCTGGTGCTTCATGTCGTAAATGAGTGCTTTATCTGGACCATCTGAAGGGCACCATGAAAGCTCAGTGACTATCGCTGTAGCTGTGCAGACACTTGGAATTGGGCCGGTGTCTGCGGGAGTTTGCGCGTTCTCCCCGTGGTTGCGTGGGTTTCCTCCGGGCGCTCCGGTTTCCTCCCACATCCCAAAAATTCGCTCTTAGGCTGATTGGGAAACAAATTGTCCCTACATTGAGACTCTTCCATATTAGGAATAACCTAAAATTAGGATAGGTAAATGGAAGTGTTACTATATAGTTATGACGGCAGCGCGGGCTCGTTGGGCCGAAGGGCCTGTTTCCCGTGCTGTGTTGCTCTTGCATAGGTGCTAGGCTGGGACTGCCGCAGGTGATGAGAGAACCAACAGGAAGGGGAAAAAAAAACTTGACCTCATCCACAGATTCCCTACAGTGCAGAAGGAGGCCATTTAGCCAATCGCATCGGCTCCGATTCTCCTAAAAAGCACCCCATTCGTGCTCCCCTCCACCCCCACTCTCCACCATCCCTGTACGTTTGCCATAGCTAATCTATCTAACCTACATATGACCAATTAAGAAAAAGCAATGACCCTCTAACCTAAACCATTCCCTTTTCATCCATAAACTTATCCACTAACCTCTTAAACGCCACCAAACTTGGCGCCTCTACAACTGCAGCAGGCAGGGCATTCCATACCCTTACCACCCTCTGGGTAAAGAACCTACCTCTGACATCCGTCCTATAACTACCACCCCTTAATTTAAAGCTATGTCCCCTCGTGCTAGCTTTCTCCATCCTAGGAAAAAGGCTATCACTGTCCACCCTATCTAAACCTCTAATCATCTTATATGTTTCAATAAGGTCTCCTCTTAGCCGCCTCCTTTCTAACGAAAACAACCTCAAATCCCTCAGCCTCTCTTCATAAGACCTGCCCTCCATACCAGGCAACATCCTGGTAAACCTCCTCTGTACCCTCTCCAATGCCTCCACATCTTTCTTATAATGCGGGGACCAGAACTGCACACAATACTCCAAGTGCGGCCGCACTAGAGTTTTGTACAGTTGCAACATGACGTTGCGGCTCCGAAATTCAATCCCCCTACCAATAAAAGCTAAGACTCCGTATGCCTTCTTAACAACCTTATCGACTTGATTGCCAACTTTCAGGGATCTATGCACATATACACCAAGATCCCTCTGTTCATCAACACTATTAAGAGTTCTACCATTAGCCCTATACTCTACACATTTGTTATTACTGCCAAAGTGAATTACCTCACACTTTTCCGCATTAAACTCCATTTGCCACCTCTCGGCCCAGCTCTGCAACTTGTCCAAGTCTCATCTCCTCGCTTTAAAGCAGTTGGTGTACACCCAGGCTAGTCTGTGTAATGCATAGTGAGCACAGAGCTTAGAACATCCTGAGCAGGAACAACAGTGTGCTGGCTAGCTTCTCAAAGAGATGCCTGTATGTTCTCATGACAGCTGAGCTAACCATCGACATATTCTGAGATGTGGAAATCAGGCAAGGTGGGACAGAGACTACTGATGTCCAAGAGGTGAGTAGACAACCTGGGCTAGGCAGGTTGAGATGATGGAGGACCAACAATAAAGATCAGTTTGGATAGTTTTTAAACTCCTCTTTAAAGCATCTACTGAACTCTTTGTGCACTTTGAAAGGGATGAGTCTGGCAGCAAGTTACTCATTGGAATTCCTGTTTGGACATCATGGTGAATTAACAACACAAATTAACAATTCGAGACCTGCATCATGGGTCAGCACAGGCACCTGAGGTTTACCTCACTTCCTGAACTCATTATAAATTAGGCACCAATTTTTCCATCCTTTGTACCTGGCATATATCTGTGTGGTGCTGGAATTTCATGCCTAGCTGTATAATGTTGCTTTTAAATATACTCTTCCTAAGTTTCTTCTTATCCATATGAATTTGTTAAACAGCATCCCAGAGGGGAAGTTGTAACATTTGCTTAAGTACCGTCTGTAATTATACTTGTTTTCAAATTTTCCTAGCTTCATCTTAAACTGTGGAAATCCACTTCCTCCCAGAAACATACGTTAAACTGATTACATTTCAAACAACAAAATCCATTTGGGACGGAAAGAGCAGAACTTATTTATATGTTTAAAAAAAATGAGCAGCCATACACGAATTAGGAAAAAAATATCATGTGAAGATTAAAACTTGGCTAAACACTTTTGTAAAGGATGAATCACATGATGTTCCAACACAGAAATAGGCCATTCAACTCATCAAATCTGTCTCTCCACACAAGCTGCTAAAGTATAACAAACAGTCCTGTATCTGCCTAACTTAACCCTTTTCAAAGTGCAAGTTAGCATCATAGAATAGAATATCATAGAAATCCTACAGTACAGGAAGAGACCATTCTGCCCATTGAGTCTGCACCGACCACAATCCCACCCAGGCTCTACCCTGACATTCCTAATATTTACCCACAAACTCCTGTAACCTACGCATCTCAGGCCTCTAATGGGCAATTTTTAGCATGGCCAATCAACCTAACCTGCACATCTTTGGACTGTGGGAGGAAACTGAAGTGCCCAGAGGAAACCCACACAGACACAGAGAGAATGTGCAAACTCCACACAGATAGCGATCTAAGCCAGGAATCGAACCCAGGTCCCTGGAGCTGTGAAGCAGCAGTGCTAACCACTATGCTACCGTGCCACCCAGTAGCATAGTTAGATCAGCCACCTCCTGTTCCATTCCTCCTTCCCACCACCCAGAACAACATGTTGGAAAATTATGGTCAGAACCCTGATATTTCTTGAGGTTCTCTCAAGATACTAGGATGTAACCCTCGGTCTGAATTTTCAGAATGGCAGGTGCTTTCCAAAGATGCCCTGCCAACTCCGGCAGCCCCAGTGCTATCTTACGCCCTAATGAGTGTTGATTGGCAGAAGGTGAGACTCCTGCCCCTCAGTCGGGTGGGAGTCGGAGTGCTATTCCTTCGTCACCACTCACCTGATGAAGGAGCAGCACTTCGAAAGCTCATGATTCTAAATAATCCTGTTGAATTTTAAGTTGGTGTTGTGAGATTTCTTATTATAATTAAATATAATTAAGCATTGCTCCTTTGTCAGGTGAGTGGGGAGTTCTGTGCCTTTATATGTCCTGTTTGTGATTAGAATTCCCCAATCACCTGTTGAAGGAGCAGCAAGCACTCCGAAAGCTAGTGATGTTTACTACCAAATAAACCTGTTGGACTTTAACCTGGTGTTGTGAGATTTCTTACTGTGCCTCCCACTCTACCCAGCCTATTCTCTGAGGTCTTTATAGCACTCTGTTTATCTCTCACATCTCCTCCCCACAGCCTTTTCCTCCTCACTCAGGGACTCCTGCCACTTACAGTGTCCTCCAGTTCCCTCCTGGAAATTAGTGCTAGGCAGCTTCCTACAGTGCCTTTTCCGGACACTGGAACACTATGCCCGGATAGACCACAGAGCTGCTGGCCAATCTGATTGACTGAAAGCTAGTGGCATTTACTACCAAATAAACTTGGTATCGTGAGACTTCTAACTGTGTTTACCCCAGTCCAACACCGGCGTCTCCACATCGTAAACACCATCGAGAGGGAGGTCCCGAGGCCACCGGTTCTTAAGGCACCCCCAGTCCAAACGGGGATTCTGATGCAGGCACACCTGCCTTTCCCTCACAACTATATTTAATTATAGTAAGAAGTCTCACAACACCAGTTTAAAATCCAACAGGATTATTTAGAATCACGAGCTTTCAAAGTGCTGCTCTTTGGTTAGGTGAGTGGTGATGAAGGAATAGCGCTCCTAAAGCTTGTGATTCCAAGTAAACCTGTTGAACTTGAACCTGGTGTTGTGAGAATTCTTACTGTGCCCACACCAGTCCAACACCGACATCCCCACATTATATTTAATTATGTGTTCCCACCCTCCCCCCCACATTCTATTGACTATCCACCAGCCTAAAATTGAGGTTTGATGGGATACAGCCTTTAAGCTATCATTAAATGGCTACACTTTAGTTGGGCTGAGAACAAGTTTCCTGTCCAAGGTTCCGCTCACATCAGCTTAAAAATGTAACCTAGCTGGAGTGGCTAGGAACCCAGAGGGATGATCTCATCCAGGCAATTTTATGTCCCCACATGTCCAACACACCCCCTTCTCCCCTACACCATGCTCCTCAGAACCTATGGCGGGGCAGGGTGGGGCAGCACAAAATGATGGTCCTTTTGTTTGAGTAATTTGTTTTTTATCTTCTCTGAGTGATAAACAGTCATTAACTGTTCCATACCAATCTCAATTGTTCCAGTTTGAAAGCACCATCTCTGCAGAAATAAAGGCAAAGCATTGATTCAGTATTTCTCCTACTTTCTCAATCTCCACCAAAAGCATCATTGCTATATTCCTATGTTAACCATCCACTTATCCCAAAGGTGCCTGTAGAAAACCATTTTCACCTTTTTTTCCATTCCAGCTTAGTCTTTTCCAAAGATGTGCGGGTTAGGTTAATTGGCTAGGCTAAACTGCCACTTAGTGTCAGGGGGTGAGCAGGATTAATATGTAGGGTTGGGACGGTGGGGGGGGGGGGTAGGGGCTGGGAGGGATTCGATGGGTGCAGACTCGATGGGCCGATTACTGTCCTTCTGCGCTGTAGGATTGTATTCTGTGAAATTGCCAGCTTTATAGTTTTCCTGTGTTAGTCCTTCCTTTTTTAAAAAAGATTAGTTATTCAGCAATAAATGTTATGTTTACTATTTAATATGTAGCCCACACATCTAAGAACATTCGCTCCATATGCTTCAAAGTCATCAGTGAGGAAGCTTCCCCCCTGCCCCCCCATCACTCTCTCCCAGATTAACTGTCTTCTTTCTGTCTGCCTTTGTCTCCTCGGTTCATTTGCAACCTGTTTTATGGCCTAACATTTCCAATTAAATTGTGCCTCGCCTTTGCTTGATCTCACTGTGCGGGTCACCCGCCTCTGGTGTCTCACTTCATCTCCCCTTTGCTTGTTGTACGCATGCCAGAATGAAAGGCTCCCCACCCACCACCCCCCCCCGCCCCCCCCACCCCCGCCACCCCACCCCACCCCCGCCCCGCCCCCCCCGCCTCCACTCTTGAAATAAAGAAGGAGACATAGTGAACATGGAACAAAAGTTTTTTCAAATGGTAACCGGAAACTAACCAGGAATAGATAATGAATTTGATGAACTGTGTAGGTAAATGAGCCTGAAGGATGGGTGGAAAAGCAAAAGGAAATCCAGTGTAATGAAAATGAGAACAGAAAAGAGTGAGTCAACATATGGGCAAATCCAAGAAAAAAGTCCAAGTGGAAAGAATAAAGACCAAATGAATGGAGAAAGAGATAACACAAATTTTGTATTCAAAATAAAAAATCAGAGGAAGCAACTGCACAGATTAAATACAAAGGATTTTTCCATGAATAAGAATGAGCCGGGATTTTGTTGGGCAGAGGAAGTGTTGCACACCAGAATGTGAACCGTTGGAAAATCCCCGCAGTTGCGTGAGTGAGGGAGGCCTATCAAAATCAGGCACCACTGTGGCCAATATGAGGTGGCCTATGAAACACCCACCCACCAAGAGCTTCCTGCCAATCATGGGCTAGTGGCTCCTCATACCACTTGTGGGAGCGATGGCTGCCGGTAATAAATGACAGCCAAGTTCTGCACACATGAGGACAGCCTCAACCGGGATCTTGGGTTCATGTCACACTATCTGTAACCCCCACGACTTGCCTGGGTTTGCAAAATCTCACTAACTGTCCTGGCTGGAGACAATTCACACCTTTTTAACCTTTGTTTAACCCTCTCTCCACTCACATTGTCTGCATCTGTAGAGACTTGATTACATATTATGACTAGCATTCTAACCATTATCTTGTAATTGAGTTTGTGTCCATATACGCCCTGTTTGTGAACTGAACTCTTCACTGATCTAATGAAGGAGCAGTGCTCTGAAAGTTTGTGCTACCAAATAAACCTGTTGGACTTCAACTTGGTGTAGTGAGACTACTTAGTATGCTTACCCAAGTCCAATACTGGCAATGCCACATGATAATTTATCTGCCAGAGGCCCAGATGATGGTGGGACCCGCAGACCAAAGGTATGTGTGATGGCAGGATGGGGATTGAGGGGTGGAGATTGTGGGTGAGATGGAGTATTGACGTTAAGTGCACAGGGGTGGCTTTCAGTAGCCCTCCCTCGATACCGAGTCTACTGATTTGGCACAGTCCCTGCCTACTAACCAGGTTTGCTCAGAGCTTTCAGAAGACGACCCTGCAGCTTCCATTTTAATCCCTAAAACAGCACTAAGTTGTGTTAGGCTCAGAGATGATGGATGATATTTGTTTCATTAATGAGTCTAATTGACATCTCACTATTAATAGTTGGGAATTCAGTGTTAACCCCTTCTGTCCTCTGACTTAAGTGGGCAAGTTTTCCTATGATCTCATGGGAAATTGATGTGGGGCCACTTCCATGATCACTGGGTCAGGCTGCCATTGTTCCTGCATGTATTAAATCCAACCCATGGTCACTAAAGAACAGAAGGTTATCTGCTAGGAGCCGGATGGAGTGGGTATCGAGGGATATTGGGCAATTGGGATTAGTTTAGTGGTTAAAAAAAGGGAAGTATGGACAAGTTGGACCTATTTTCATGCTGTAAACCTCTATGACTCTGAGTGGTGTTGAGCTGAAATGGCAAATGCCACACATTTATCTAAGTCACCGTTCTCCCAGACCACAATAATAACTTGTTGCCACTCACTAAACTATCAGTCATCATTTTAAGAAATTCCTTTTATTTTTCTGCAATCTCCTTTGAGCCTAAAAACCATGCTCTCAGAGGGCTGGGGTGTGTCTCTGTTTTCTTAGGTGTTGTGAGCAAGTAGAAGATTTTGTCCTTTGTTCATTCGTCTAACAAGACCTTTGCCAGAACATTGAATTCCAGCAATATTAACCCTACAACACTAGTATAAACAAGAACAGCTTCTTCCCTGCTGTCATCAGATTTTTGAATGGACCTGCCTTCTATTAAGTTGATCTTTCTCTACACCCTAGCTATCACTGTAACACTACATTCTGCACCCTCTCCTTTCCTTCTTTATGTACGGTATGCTTTGCCTGCTTAGTGAGTAAGAAACAATACTTTTCATTGTAACAATAATAAATCAAATCTAAAACCAAAATTGTCTTCCCACATTTTCTCTTGATTTCTCAAGTATATAACCCCAACAATTGTGCATCTGTGAAGTGCAACATGAGCACACAGCAATCTTAAGCAGAGGTGAATTCTTGATGGTATCTGTAGAAGGGAAAAATTGATGATCAGAAATGTCATTCAGAAAATATGTCATATGTCATCATGCAACTCAGTGACCATAGTCACTTGCAATTTAAATTCAATAAAAATATCTGGAATTAAGAATCTCCTGATGACCATGAAACCATTGTCGAAAAACCCATCTGGTTTACCAATGTCCTTTAGGGAAGGAAATCACCTGTCCTTACCTGCCTCCAGAGTCACAGTGATGTAGCTGACTCTCAACTGCCCTTCAAGAGCGACTACAGACAGGAAATAAACGTTGTCCAGCCAGTGACACCCATGTCCCACAAATGAGTAAAAAAAAACGTCAAATCTATTAAGGTTGCTCTCTGTGATACTCCAGCTAATTTGATGGACTTGCATGTTGTTAATTCTAGAATTATTTAAGAAAATGGAATAGTCCTGGTCCTAGTTAACTGCTGCCTTTGTCCAATGTACGAGGACCGACTTAATCCTGAAAACTTGATCTTGGAAGGCACTACAGATCCAGACCGACATTTTCTTTGAGGTCGGTGTTTATCTTGCAATTTTCACATAACTGCTAGGCGACTTGCACTTGCAGATAGGACTCTGTGCAGCACTTATTGAACATATTGCTGTTAAATAATTAACAAAGGAAATTATGTCAGCTGACTTCCATAATAAAAACGTACTTAAAATTATAGTCATTATGCATAGTGTGCAAGAGCAGAAAGCTGATCCAGAATTCTCCTTGCATGCAAACTATGGTGGCTGTTGAAATATGTGAAAACATTAGAAATCCATTTGGAAAAAAATGATTTTGAAACCATCCATGGCTTGTGAACTGATTAAGACAGAGAGCGCTGCCAACTCGGGAAGGTTACTGCCAACTTTAATGGCTTTGAGCCTCTGTGTGTGTGTGTGTGTGTGTGAAACAAATGGGATGTAGGAAACTAAAAACCTTAGCAATGTAGTGGGCTGTCTCAAACTGTGACATTTGCACCAAACCCCATTCCTCACCCTGCTTCTGATACAATTTTTTTACTCTGTTAAAACCAAACAGCTAGTCATATCTAGTTAATATTCAGAAAAACTCATTATGGGGGATTTTAATTTTTATTTTTTACAAAAAAATTTGCCTGTAGCTGAGCACTAAGTAATGCACGATCGCTCGGAAGAAAGGTTTATGACTTAAAGCTCAGTTGGAAAAGGGGTTAATGCTTCAGTTAGAAGGAAACCTTATGACTGGTGTATTAGCTTCTCAGAAGTAGCCAGTGTTTCAGTTACTGTGCTTCTTGGCAGTGGTGAACTCATCCAAGGATGGAAGAGAGGAGGGGAGAGGGGGGGGAATAGAAACAGGGTTGTTATTCATTTAGATAAACATTACACTGAGCAGTGCCGGGGGAGGGGTGCCGGGGGCGGGGGCGGGGGCGAGGGGGGGGGAGTAGCTGAGATTCAATTAGGGCCAGCTCCAGTCTTTGGGGCAGTATATATCCCACCCCCTCTCCTCCCTTTCTATAAGGGGCTGCCCCTTTTACTTTGTCCCTCCAGTTTATTTGATTTGCCAAAAAAAAATTGACAGCAAATTCTAAATCAGCAGATGGTTAAAAAAGAAAAATCCACATTTTTAACATGGTGACTTTAAGCTCTTCCCCCTCCAGCCTTATCAAAAAAAAACACACACACAACTCTGTTGAGGGTTTTACAGCTATAGCTTATTTGAGATTTGGGGGGGAAGGGGAGGGGGTGGCTGGGGGGCCACTAAGGGGTCACAGAGAGTTGGAGGCCCCACTGTCGGCAGACACAGGGAGAAGGAACGCCTCACATCTTGAGCTTTAGATGCTGAGGGGGGTGGGACAGGGCTTTGGCTGATGCAGCCTTATTGGTAGGCAGCTCGCTGCTGCTGCCTTGATGGATTGACTTCAGATGGATCGAGTTACACCATTTGCCATGCATTAGTTTGTTTTTCTCCTGGCGTGTCTCTGACTTGGAGGAGTTGAGAGAGAGAGAGAGTTTGGGAGCTTTTTGCCGTCCGGATAGTTTACCGGTGGAAAAGGGAGTTGAGAAGACAACTTTTTTGGGGGAATATTTGACTGACACATGAGGTAAGGTGTTAAAGCTTTTTGTTCCCCCGTCAAATACCTTCGTGCACGGAGTTAAAGCGAGAAAAAAAATTAATGCTGTTGTATCCATAACAGTGTCAGGCGGGCTCCAGTGAATGGAGATGGGGGTTTAAAGTGTCTGCAGAAAAGGCTGTCAGTAAAGCTGCAGAAATAGCGCCTGGAAAAGGCTATTTTTACCCGGGTGTCTTCAACCAGAATGGATTGTCCTTGGGAGTTTCTGGAAGGAGTAACGAGCAAATCAATCTGTGCTGCGATCAGACCATTTTTTGTTGCAGACACTAAATATTGCACTGAATGTTGAACCTGGTTTGTTTTCAAAGGTTTTTTTTTCCAGGGGGTGGAGGGATGGTGAGATACTTGGAGAGGGAGAGAGAGGTTTCTTTTTGCTGGCTGACATTTGATCACTTTGTGAAGATCAGAAAGGGGGGCCTCAGGTCTTCCAAGTAGGCATTTTGGGGACAGTGGGCATTGGGGGCTCCCAGTTTTTTTTTTGACAGCGCACAGTGCATGGTTTTTCAAACTTGGAGCTGGATCAAAACAGTGCTGACCTGCCCTACAGACTTGTGGAGGAGGAGGGGACTGAAGAACTGATGAAAAGCACTTGTGAAAGCAAACAATGGATTGAGTGAAGCTCTGCTTGGAAAGGTCCCGGTACAGAGAGAGAACCTGGCGAGCATCTGTACAGATGGTAAAAACAATGAGGTGTGTACACTGGCAAAACAGGGTACAACTTCCACAGGAATTGGTTATATTGGCAGCAATACTCTTAAAATGTTACGAGCTAACAGAATTTTAGACACTACTCTTCAATTACGAGTTGAGGAACTACAGAAATTTTAAAACATTTTACTTGCTGGTTTTCTTTTGGAGGGTTGTGAATCTGTTCTCTTCCCCAGGAGAGGCAGGATCACTGAATATTTTTGTATTCAGTGACCCTGTGATACGCCTGATGAAGGAATGGTGCTCCAAAAACTCATGATTCCAAATAAACCTGTTGGACTTTAATCTGGTGTTGTGAGACTTCTTACTGTGTCCACCCCAGTCCAACACTGGCATTTCCACATCAATATTTTAAGGCACAGTTAGCTAGATTCTTGACTAACAAGAGAATTGAAAATTATTGGTGGATAAGCAGGAAAGTAGCACCAAGGCCACAGTTAGATCAATCTTAATCTTATTGAATGGCAGAACAGGCCTGAAGGGCTGAATGGCCTACTTTTCTTCATTCACATGTTTGCGAAAGTGTTTGCCTTTTCAAAAAAAGGGGGAGGTGCGTTTACACTTTACTCATTATTTCTGTTTGGGATAAGCATTCCTCAGTTGGAGATAATCTGCGCCCTTCGAATTCTGTTCCTTGATCATTCCTGAATTTAATGGCCCCATCATCAATGGCCATATCTTCAGCTGAAATTCCCTCCGTAAATCTTTCCAGCACCTCTTTACCTCAATTTTCCTCTGCTCCTTTGTTATGAGGCATTTTGCATTGGCCCTAACTATTGGCTCAGTGTCAGATTTTGTTTGCTAGTAGTCCCATGAGAAGTGCCTTAGGATATTTAGCATGGTAAAGGTGCTATGCAAACATTTTGAGTACTCTATTTCTTCTTTAACCTTTCTAATCGGAATATCTGGCCTACATTATGAAGTACAGGGAGCCCACGGTATATAAACTCAGAAAGCCAGGAACTGATTCTGAAGCCAATGTAACCCATTGGCACACTCGTAGAAACACATTTCCACATCATGTATCAGCTGGTTATTGCCACAGTTAACCCAATTTGCATATACTTCCGTACTTAACTCAAAACAAATGTACCAGAAGTAAAGCATCTTACGTTAAGTGTTTGTTATGTGCCTTTATTAGCAATAGTAACTGATGACTCAACATTTGTCACTGCAATATGATTACTGTGATCAAAGTGGGTAAAAGTTTAGTTTGTGAGTTTTCAAAACTAATCTGTATAAGTTTGTACTTTTAGTCAGGGCTAACAGTTCAGCAAGCAATCTGAAATGTTTATTGTCTTTCACGTTGGGGATGTAATATGTTAATTTGTGCTTCCTAGTGTGCAGGATTCTTTGGGGAAAAGAAAAGTTCAGGACTTTTTTGTAATCCTGTTTTCCAGCACTACAGAAAATGTGTCGTCAAGGTCCTAATGCCCGCTGGTGTATCTTTTCCAGAGTGGTATTTCAAGTGAACTTTGGTTCACCCTCTGTGTTTAAATAGTTGAACTGGTTGAAGGGCAGGATGAGAAAATGCATCCATTCATCCAGCTAGCATTACCTTGAATAGTTGCATGCCGTGTAACATTATGAGCCTTCTATTATTCACAACTGGCAATATCCTTAGATATAAGGAAAACTATATTTGATACCAACATGAATTATGTAGGAGAAAATATACCCATTTACAAAAAGATAATTGGTAGAGTTAGAGCCTTTATTGAACTTGCAGACATCATCTAGCAACTAACTTAATCGGTGGAAATTATAACTTTTCCTTCTAATGAGATACATCTCAGTAAAAGCGGCAAAATACAGCATCCTACTGCAGTTAGAGGATAATTTAAAGTCCTTACACAATTTTTAAGTAATGAATGAAGACAGAATATTGAAACAAAACAGACAGCAACTGGCCTCAAGTGATGATCTTTGCAGCACTTAAAGGAACAATTTTTTAAAAATTAAAATGAATCCATTCTAATTCAATTAATAAAAATGATGCAAAACATCATTCTGCCATTGTGGGTGTATGTAATTTGGTCAGATATTTAGTGGAGTAAAAATATAGGTAAGATACACAGCAATTTTTTTTATTATTTTATGTTATTGAACATTGTTGTATCAAACAACAACATGCATTGGGAGTACATCCAAGTGTAGTGCGTCAAAATTTGCAGATGTTATTCTGAGTGGCAGAGCAAACTATGCAGAAGACACTGAAAGTCTGCAAAGAATATAGATAGTTTAAGTGAATGGGTAAGGACCTGGCAGATGGAATACAATGTTGTTAAGTGTAAGGTCATCCATTTTGGTAGGAATAACAGCAAAATGGACTATTACTTAAATGGTTAAAAATGCAGCATGCTGCTGTGCAGAGGAACCTGGGTGTCCTTGTGCATGAATCACAAAGTTGGTTTGCAGATGCAGCAGGTAATTAAGAAGGCAAGTGGAATTTTGTCCTTTATTGCTAGAGGTATGGAGTTTAAAAACAGAGATGTTGTGTTGAGCTATATAAGGTGCTGATGAGGCCACACACGCTACTCTGGGTGTAGTTTGGGCCTTCTTACTTGACATAGAATATACTCGCACTGGAGGGAGTGCAAAGAAGATTCACTAGGTTAATTCCGGAGTTGAGAGGGTTGGCATATGAGGAGAGACTGAATAGACTTGGGCTATACTATTGGAATTCAGAAGAATGAGAGGAGATCTTATAGAAACATTGAAGATTATGAAGGGAATAGATAAGATAGAAACAGGGAAGTTGTTTCCACTAGCAGGTGAAATTGGAACTGGGGGCATGGCCTCAAAATAAGGGGGAGCAGATTTAGGACTGAGTTGAGGAGGAACTTCTTCACCCAAAGGGTTGTGAATCTGTGGAATTCCCTGCCCAGTGAAGCAGTTGAGGCTCCCTCATTGAATGTTTTTAAAGCAAGGATAGATAAATTTTTGAACAGTAAAGGAATTAAGGGTTATGATGAGCGGGCGGGTAAGTGGAGCTGAGTCCACGAAAAGATCAACCATGATCTTATTGAATGGCGGAGCAGGTTCGAGGGGCCAGATGGCCTATTTCTGCTCCTAGTTTTTATGTTCTTATTTATGTAGCACCTGTAATCTAGTAAAACGTTAGAAGCTACTTCACAGGAGTGTTACCAAACGAAATTTGAACTAAGTCTCGCACACATACTGGGAAACTAATTACAGAGGTAAGTTTAAGGAGTATCTTAAATTGAGAGGCCCATAGCTTGGGACACAGTTGTTATGGGGCAATTAAAATTTGGGGAGATGGGGTGTTGGTGTTTCCCCATCCTGCCCACACAGGAATTGTAGCTGGCGGGGGAGGGTGGTCCATGCAAAAGGTCTGTTGACCTTGGGTGAGCTTTTTCACTTTTGGGGTCAGCACAACCAAAAAAATCCCACCCCATGGATGCACAAAAAGACTTGGAGGAAGGCGGATATGTCAGAGTTGCAGAAGTTTATGCAGACAGGGAGAGGCAAGGCCTAGTGGGAATATCGAGGTGGCGGCACGGGCTCATTAGGCCGAAGGGCCTGCTTCCATGCTGTTTTGTTCTTTGTTCTTTGCCTTGGACAGATTTGTACAAAAGAGAAGAATTTTTAATTGATGCGCTATTGGATGGAGAACTAATCCAGATCAGTGAACAATGGGCAAACAGGACTTAATGTGAGTTAGGATACAGGTAGTAAAATTTCAAATGAGCTGAGATTTTTGGAATTTGCAAGGTGAGAGATCAGCTTGGAGAGCACTGGAATCGTTACCCAGAAGTAACATATACATGGACAAAACTCACAGCAGAAAATATGTGAATTTCAGTGTGGTGAAGCATTGGTTAGTTACTGTTGCCTCACAGTGCCAGGGACTCGGGTTCGATTCCCAGCTTGGATCACTGTCTGTGTGAAGTTTGCACACGGTGCTCTGGCTTCCTCCCACAGTCTAAAGATGTGCTGGTTCAGTGGATTGGCCATGCTAAATTGCCCATTAGTGTCAGGGGGACTGGTTCGGTTAAATGCATAGAGTTATGAGTATAGGGCCTGGGTAGTCAGTACAGACCCAATGGGCTGAATGGCCTATTTCTGCATTGTAGGATTCTATCCTTCTTAACAGCAAGGACCAGGAAGGGCAGATGAACTACAAAATGTACCAATTCTCCATCAAAATAGAAGTCATTAGTTCAACGTTTGTAAGAGTATAAACTTTGTGTTTCTATGCTAATATTCCCTATTTTCTCTTTTTTCCTTTTACCTATCTTGTCAGGTATTAGAATGAGCCAGTCAGATGTTAACTTTTGTTTTCTGGATGTTGTTATTTCTGAAGAGGGAGTCATGCCTTGGTGATGATTGTCATTGGTCTAGTAATGTAGAGATCCAGGGTTACATTCGGACCCAGGTTTGAATCCACCTGGCAAAACCATTGAAACCTGGAATTAAAATTCTAATGATGTCAATAGTCATAAAAATCCTTTAGGAAAGGAAATCCGTTGTCCTTACTTGGTCATGCTACACATGACTTCTGACTCACAGAAATGCAAGTGACTGTTAAATGACGTACAAAATATTCTACCTACGAAATATCCCAATTAAGGATGGGCAGTAAATGCTGGACTAGCCACTGGCATCCACATCCAATGAACTTTAAAAATAAATAAATAATTTGTTTGAACACATCCAAAAGGACTTCTATTGCTCCAATTACTCTATACCCATATTGATATGAGTGGAGATCTGTATCTATGCATCCATAGTTTACAAATGCATCCATGCATTAGTCATATCCTGCACAGATCAAGGCTTGCGTAAGTGAACTACTTTATCTTGTGTAGATATTTGGGTATGTTTCATTGAGAAAATATACGTATTAAATTCTCTTTCATGTTGAAACAGATTCTAAGGTCAAAATTTGTCAGTAGGCACCTAAACATAAATGGAACAAATGTGCTATGTTCAGCACTGGGTTTATGCTCCTCTTCAGAGCACGCCAGGATTTGATTTATTATTGTTACATGTATTAACATACAGTGAAAAGTATTGTTTTGTATACACTGTACCAACAAAACATACCGTTCAAAGAGAAGGAAACGAGAGAGTGCAGAATGTGGTGGTACAGTCACAGCTAGGGTGTTAGAATGAAGTTTTAAAAGCATAGAACGGGAGTAATAGAATTAGAAGGTACGCTGGGCACAGCTTGCGATAAGTTGCCTCGCTCCATTGACATCTTGAAAATATCCTAGAATCCCTCCAGTACAGAAAGAGGCCATTTGCCCCATTGCGTCTGCCCGACCACAATGCCCCGCCAGGTCCTATCCCCATAATTCTTTCTTTTACCCTACTAAGCCCCTGACACTAAGGGGCAGTTCACCATGGCCAATCAACCTAACCCGCACATCTTTGAAATGTGAGAAGAAACCCGAGCAACCGGAGGAAACTCGTGCAGACATGAGGAGAATGTGCAAATTCCACATTTGGACAGTGACCCAAGCTGGGAATTGAACCCGGGACCCTGGTGCTGTGAGGCAGCAGTGCTAACCACTGTGCCACCGCTCCATCCTATATATATTGGCAAACTCTCGCTGCAGTGTGGTTCTCCTTTGTCACTGAGCACTGAAAAAGGCAAAAGTTGCTGATTTGGATAATGTATCAATGTTGAGCACAATGATATTGATGCCAAATAGGACGGTAAACAATTGAAATCCAACTGAAACTTAGACTTGAGGGTTTTTACAAGAGGCAGATCTCAAAAATAATTGTTAAATAATCAAGAGGACCGGAACCTGAATTGAGAGGAAGGGGACAGAAAGACCGTCCTCACTTTATTATTTTGAAAAGTCCAGTTCAGAACAATATTAGCCATACCTGTGAAAGGTATCTGTGCATCCAATTGTAGATGGTTAATCTTTAATGAAAAATTAAGTTTCAATTGCCATTCTTGTCTATCCTGATGAGTGCATGATGAAAAGCTTGAACAATATGTCTCTTTTATCGAACCCAGGTTTGATTCCTGGCTTGGGTCACTGTCTATGCAGAGTCTGCATATTCTCCTTGTCTCTCTGTGGGTTTCCTTCAACAGTCGAAAAGATATGCTGGTTAGGTGCATTGGCGAAGCTAAATTCTGCCTCCATGTACCAGAAAGTACCCAAGTGTAGTGACAGGGGATTTTCACAGTAACTTCATTGTAGCGTTAATGTAAATTTACATGTGACACAACTAAATAAACATTAAAAAGTTTTCTGCAATACTGGAGTTCTGGCTACATATATCCATACACAGCCTGCAAAAGACTATGAAAAGGGAAACTTGTTATAAATCTTGAAGGGAACATATCTTTATTGAATCTTGGAAAATAATTTCTGTGATAAACCTTTTAATTTGTTCTAGAGTTACCTCATTCATGATACAATTAACACCATGAGTGACTGCAATTTTGAAGCAACATTATACTCTTTGGAAAATGGTGTTCATATCAGATAACTGCCAGGAATAAGGAACTATTAAACTACACATCATAAATTCAAGTATGGAAAATTTTATTTCTTTATAGTCAATTAATATACAGTTTAAAATAAGGTACCATAATTTTGTTTTGGTAAAATGACATTTGTGTACAGACTTGGGAAGGTGTGGTTTTCCCAGAAATCGACAAAGGCCAATAATGGGCAGGAAAACCAGCATTGGATTTCTTCGCCATATGGTCCAGCAAATAGAAAAAAATCAACTCGAGGGGGTCCCACAAAGTATTGTTGGTGGCACGGCCTCAGATCTGACACCCCACCAGCAATGTCGCAATTTGAGGATCAGGTCGCCATTTTTAAATACCATCCCAGTGCAAAGGAGCTCATCCTGGAACTTCCCACTGACATTACCTCCTAGCACTGCCCAACCAATATAAGGGGCAGCGCTCAGGGCATGACCTTCTCCCAACTGACCGATGCACCTTCCTTAGCCAGGTGTACACTTTGGAAGACCAGTCCAGGTTTCATGCAATTTTACCACCATGCTGACGTGTATGAATTTTCTGGTTTTGGGGGAGGGGATAACTAAAGAGTAGGGGTCTGATTATAACACGTTAACAAATGCAAATCATGTTTCCAACTTGAATGTCAGAAAAACATTGTCTTCCCTCGTATCAGTAATGGAGTAATCACGTCACATTTTTACATCAACATTAAATACGATTTGGCAGTCCTTGCTACATTTTCTGCTCACTCTGCTAAACCCAGCCAAAATCTTGAACAAAAATGAAAAGATCTATTTGCAGGTTGAGTCATTTTGATATATCCCATTAATGTTACAAAGGTGACCTACCACTCTAAAAATAAATCTGAAATCCCCTCTAAATTTCAATAGTTATTTATCTTTTTGCTTGTTTTGCTTAGTCCTTTGCTTAGGCGGCACAGTGGTTAGCACTGCTGCCTCACAGTACCAGGGACCCAAGTTCAGTTTTTGGCTTGGGCCACTGTCTGTGCGGAGTTTGCACGTTCTCCCTATGTCTGCTTAGGTTTCCTCTGGGTGCTTCAGTTTCCTCCCACAATCCAAAGATTTGCTGGTTGTTGCATTGACCATGCTAAACTCTCTTCAGTGTACCCAAAGAGGTACCGGAATTTGGCAACTAGGAGATTTTCACACTAATTTCACTGCAGTGTAAATGTAAGCCTACTTGTGACAATGACAAAATAAGCCAAATAAACTGTCTCATGCATCATCTCCTCAATTGGGAGAGGAACCAGGAAGATAATAGGGTTCCCCGCGTATCCTCTGACTGCTAGTTTGAAATCAACTACTAACATGTGCAATGTGGCTAATCTTAAAATTCATCTATTTTGATCCTATTACAAGATGGAATGAAAATATTTGAAGTCACACTAATTTGCACCTATACCAAACTTTCTGGGACAGGAAATCTCTTTAAATTGGTGTCGGTAATTCTTTCATCCTTGAGGAAGGAGTCAGAATAATTTCACTGGTGCGTAACACTACATTCTGTGGTGAAAATATATGGAATAATTTTACAAGTGCAGGTGTTAAAATTAGTAAAAAAGCAAATTAAAGGCAGGTAATATTACAAATTTCTATAATATTCAATAAATACTGGGAGCAATCCATCTGAATGAAAGATTAGGGATTGGTTCAAATTGCAAATAGATATTGGCAATGCCAGAAAGGCAAGCCTCATGGGACATTGTCCCTTAATAATCCTTGACTAGTGTTCCTCGTGAGTTTAGTTGTGAGTTAAGTTCAATTCTTTCTTATCAAAAAATACTAAATGCAAATCATACCAATAAGATTTCCAAGTTTGTTATTTAAATCACTTGGGATTGCATTTTTCAATGACACTCATGTTTGAACACATTTGCCTGGTTCCTCCAAGTACCTATAAGACTCATTTTCTCCATGGCCTTTGTTAATTGTCACTAATGCAAGCTCCATAGCCCAACAGGCTTGACATACCTTGAGTAATAGATTGGCCTACCTTATCATCAATACATATTCATGCCTCATTTAGCTTGTTCAGGTTACTGATTACCTTCCTTTGACTACAGAACTTAAGTTTCTCTAATCTTTCCTCATTGTTCCCTCCTTTACAATGATAGACAGAGTAAATAATTCTGTTTTGCCATTCAGCCCATTGAGTCCATGCAGGCATTTATATTCTGTTCGAGCTTCAGTCCATCTTTTCTCACCAAAATCTACCATCATATTTTCCTTCTCTCTCATATGCTTGTCTAGTTTTGCTTAAATGCATCTGTAATATTTGTTTCAGTCACATTCGGTTCCACCTTGTCACCACTCTTCGGAGAAGGAGTTTCTTCTGAACTCCCCATTGCATGATACGTTGAAGGCTGTGCTTATGTTGTTTCCTACAAGAGGAAATATTTTCTGCATCTATCTTGTCAAAATCTTCCATAACTTTAAAACCAATTAGATCGTGCCTGAGTCTTTTTATAATAGAAAAGAGACCCAGACTGGCAATTCTTACCAGTTGTGAATAATTTGACTTATTATTGTCAAATGTATTGGTATGCAATGAAAAGTATTGTTTCTTGCACGCTATAGAATAAAGCATACCACATACAGAGAAAGAAAAGAGAGGATACAGAATGTAATGTTACAGTCATAGCTAGGGTGTAGAGAAAAATCAACTTAATGCGAGTTAGATCCATTCAAAAATCTGACAGCAGCAAGGAAGAAGCTGTTCTTAAGTTAGTTGGTATGTGGTCCTCAGATTTTTCTATCTTTTTCCCGACAGAAGAAGGTGGAAGAGAGAATGTCTGGGGTGTGTGGGATCCTTAATTATGCTGGCTGCTTTTCTGAGGCAGCGGAAAGGATAGGCAGTGTCAGCGGGTGAGAGGTTGGTTCGGGCAACTATAACCAAACATTTCCGGTATCATCATTATAAGTCCTTCCTACACTCTCCAGTGACCCTCCATCCTTTTAAAGGGTGGCTGGAACTGCATGCACGAATCAGTGTGTGTTGTACTGGAGTCTTGTATCTTGTTTTTATCTTGGAAAGCTGAAGTTTAGTCTTAGCTCTCCTGTGTTATGACTTGGCTCCAGTCTTGTGCTGAAGTAAGATTTGGTGAAGAGGAATGTTTGATGATTGAGGAGAAACAGAATAAAAACAAATTACTGCAGACGCTGGAATCTGAAACCAAAAGAGAAAATGCTGGAAAAGCTCAGCAGCTCTGGCAACGTCTGTAAGGAGAGAAAAGAGCTGATGTTTCGAGTCCAGTTGACACTTGGTCAAAGCTTTGTGGCAAGCATCCATGAATGTCACCGGTAAGCTTTCACCATTGCCCAGTGGAAAATCTAACCAGTGGTGTATACTTTCCTTTGTTAGCTTTCAATTCTGTTACAGGCAAAAGACATTAAAACTTAGATAAGCTGTAAAGTATATTAGGGTAAGTGCACTTGTGTTTTTGCTTACTTTATTAATACAATAATTGAACTCTGGCAGTGATATGACACTCCTTAGAAAGGACAGTGAAACTGATGTTTGTTCCATTTGAGGTTTGTTTCATCATACACCAACAGTTGCTGACATTTATTATTGGACATTGTTTGGCTTCTTGGCCAGGGCAAGGGATGTGGAGATAAATTACTTCCACAAGGAGTCATTTTTTATATTTTAAAAGTCAAGCAAGGTTTAAAATATCTTAAACCCAGAGTAAAGTAACAGGTCAGGTTGGCAAATAAAAAAAACAGTGACATTGAATTGTAGACGGATGCAGCACAGGAGTCTGTTTGGTCCATCATGCCTGGCTCTTTGGTAGAGCCTTCCAGTAGAGTCCAACATACTGCAATTTCATTTTCCCTTCATTATTCATCCAATACGTTATTGAATATTACTGAATTAGTTTCCACCACTCTTCCAGATGTCGCCTTCCAGATCACTAAAAGCAACGTGTGCTTAAAAAGAAGTCTCCTAATTGTCTGTGATCTATAAAGTTAAAGAATTTTTGCTGCATCTTCAATGTTTAAATAAATTAGTGCAAAAAAGTGCATGTGTAGAAGATCAATGTGAAGTTCACTCCCACGCTGCATTAATTTGGTGGTTTCCAAATTCTGTCTTTCAAAATAATGGAGATTAAATGAGATTTAAGCCTCATTCTCAATTTTCTTTGACAGTTTTCAGTTATGAAGCAACAATAAACTGAATTGCTTTTCCAAGTGCAGAGATAATTTAATAGTATTTTTGATTAGTTTTGATGTTAGGCTGTGCTCCCCGACCCAGATCAAACCTGTATTGAATATCAACACCCTACAATATGGATGTATTGGTTTAAGTTGCCCATTTTCTGTGTTACTGACCTGTGAACGCTCCTGTCTCTGATAGTGTACACTACCTTCAGTTGCCAGTTGTCCAGGATGAATGGACTAGAAAGTTGTTAACGCAAGAAAAGCTGCCTGGGTTTTTAAATGCATCAGACATCTTCACTGAAATGATTCAAGGCAAACAGCCATGTTTCTGCACAAATTCAATATTTGCGGGACCAGAATCAGATTGGAATGGCCTATTGCATTTCCTGTGTTTATTTTTTTTCAACTGGATTTCTTCACTTTTTTTGTGTTAATTAACGAAGATTAGCATTTTAATAGACATAAAGTGAACTTTTACCATTCTGTGCAGCTCGACACTCTGTGTAGATCATCCATCATCCTGTCTATGGCCACAACAGGCTACTGGCTCCGGAATCATTTCGAACCACACAAAGATCATCTGACTGTGAACAGCACAGCTGGCTACATCTATTTGTTTCTTCCAGACCACTGGCTGCATTGTCCGGCTATAGTAACTAAAGTTAACATCCAGAACATGAAGTGCCTTTTGTCCATCAGGCCTCGCCTTGCAGTGATCCAGTTTAATGGTCGCACCTGCAGGCTGGGTTTTGTCAGTATGTACAATCAATGGGTGATCCTAGCATCTTCCAATTTCAGATTGTCAATATCTGGGGAACTCTCGGAGGTGGTTAAGGGTGATTGCTGTCGAACCTTTTTGTTTCCTTTCAAGATTAGGAGTTATTGATGCTGCAAATATCCACAAATTTTATTTTTGGCCAAATGTATGGCCACATTTTAAAACCCTTTTGAGCCTAGTTTATAAACTAGTCAAAAGCTGTGCAAAAGAATTGCAAACAAATGTAGAATTGTGCCCAGTTTTCCTCTGTGTTGCTCATGAGACAGTCACAGGATGAGTGTGTTTTGCTTTCAGTCTGCGTGGGGTGAATGGAATAAAGTGGGGGGGAGAGCCAGGCAGTACAATACAGCAGCAGGAGGTTGTTAAGGAATCACGCACATTCGGAAAGGAAGTGTTAGGAAGCACAGCACATTTGGGGTGAAAGGAGGGGAGGGGTGGGGTGGGGGGAGAGACGGGAGGGAAAACAGTTCCCAGTTTCACCATTAATGCCACCAAAACTTAGAGAGGTACAAGCTTGCTTCTTTTATCAGATTGAGGATACCACAATCTGGACAACACTTTTTGTCTTGAAGTTGATTTGCTCCCATCAGGTGAGAAAGGGTTTGTCTGCGTTGTAAATTGCCGTGCCTCTTTAAAGCAGCGTGATTTTTTTTTTTGTTGAGATTTAGCAGGAAGAGTGGCCATTTCATTATGTTACGTTTACCTGTGGACCCTGTCGTAGAGTGGTATTGAATCATTCTAATTAGCAAACCAGAGATACATAGAGCAACTGACAGGACTGAAGTTCTGGGTTAGCTGGGGGGGAATTCATTGACTCTGTCTACGCTTCCCACTGCCTCAGAAAAAATAGCCAGCATAATCCAGGACCCCACACACCGCAGCCATTCTCTCTTCCACTACTTTCTGTCAGGAAAAAACTACAAAAGCCTGAGGTCATGTACCAACCAACTCAAGGACACCTTCTTCCCTGCTGCTGTCAGACTTTTGAATGGACTTACCTTGCATTAAGCTGATCTTTGTCTACACCCTAACTATGATTTGTAACATAATATTCAGCACTCTCTCCCTTCCTTGTCTCCTATGTACTCTATGAATGGTATGTTTTGTCTGTATCGTGTGCAAGAAACGATACTTTTCATTATGTACCAATACATGGGACAATAATAAATCAAATCAAAAACTTCTCGAAGCTTTTTCTGATGTGGAATAGCCGACTTTAAAGGTAAGTTTGATTTGTTTGTGAAATGTGGGTGCCAAGATTGTGCTGGACGAACACTATCGTTAGCATTGCTGCCTCATAACGCTAGGGACCAGGGTTCAATTCCAGCCTTGGGTGAATCTTTGTGTGGAGCTTGTACACTCTCCCCATGTCTGTGTGGGCTTCCTCCAGATGCTCTGGTTTTCTCTTGCACTCCAAAGATGTGCGGGTTAGGTTGATAGGCCGTGCTAAATTGCCCTTTGGTATCAGGAGACCGGCAGGGTAAATACGTGAGGTTACGGAACTAGGGCCTGAGTGGGATAGTTGTCAGTACAGGCTCAATGGGCCAAATGACTTCCTTCTGCGCTGTAGGGATTTTATGATTCTATCCCTCATCACCATGGTAGCATCAAAAGTCAACCAAGTCACATAGGACTAGAGGCACGTGCATTGGCCTAGAATGCAGTGACCTGGTAGGTTTGGCAGACTTGCTTTTCTGAAGAACATTGAAGATCCAGCTGGATTTTTATGACACTCTGGCAACTTTTGTGCCCATTTATCTATGTCCGACATACAAGTTGCCACATTTATTGAATGCAATTCACAATTTGATTTGGTGATACTTCTCGGGGTTGCCAGTCCTGCGCAGGGCTATAATCCAGTCTGAATCTTGAAGGCAGTTTTAGTATAAAATGACTGATCTTATGGATAAGTTTTTAGTTTCTCTATACAAAATAACATTTCATACATACATGAAAGGATATTATTTCTATGGAGACATAATCAGTTCAGCCAAAGATCAAAATTACCATTGAAACCATTTCCATAACAGAAAGAAATTGAGTGAATTGTTTGATTGGATGGCTTTTTTTTTGTTCTTACCCATGTTACTTGAGGTATTCCAGCAAATCTGGATGTTCAAGTCCTGGTTATTTTATACCAACCATGCTTTGACAATTACATGACGAGTAGCATAATGTGAGATTTATGGATTGATTTGTTTGAATGGTTAGTGTTACAGTCTGGAGCCCTAGTTTAATGCTTCATAACTGCATAATTTTATATTTGATTTATTAATGTCACATGTATTAATATACATTAAAAAGTATTGTTTCTTGTGCACTATACAAAGCATACCGTTCATAGAGAAGGAAAAGAGAGGATGTAGAATGCAGCGTTATAATCATAGCTAGGGTGCTGAGAGAGTTTGAGAGTGAGAATAGAGGTTTAGAAACATAGAATTAGAGGGTGTACTGGGCATAGTTCGCAAGAAGTTGACACACTCCAGTGCCATACAGTGCTGGAAAATTATTTGACTCCCATTTTCTGGGTAACAAAAAACAATGATTGAGAAATACAGTTAAAATGTTTTTGTGGCGGTTAACATCGAACGTGCCCATCTCCACAGATTTTCAACAAGTCCACACTGGGCAAAAAGGTTTATGTGCCAAAAATGCCTTTGGAAATACTTCCTCCCCTGGAACCAACTCCCTAATGTGTGCAATCAATGTAAAGGCTGAGTTTTCAGAAGTAGCCAATCAAGCCACAGATAAAGCACAGTCATTGTTAGTCTGCAAAGCGTAATGTTTTCAGGAGTTTATTCATTTAATTAAAATCTGGAAACTAAATTATTAAAATAAGGCCACAGAACTTTCAAACTCAGAATAGAAGTATTGGGAAAATCAGCTTATCATATGCTCATTCTGCTTTTAGCCATCCTTGTCCATTGACAAATCTGCAATAAGTAGCAGCAGTAACTTATTTTTCTATTTCCACACTTAACAACAAATGTTAGTCTTCCTAAATTCATTGACTTATAGAATCCCTACAGTGCAGCAGGAGACTGTTCAGCCCATCAAATATGCACCAACTCTTCAAAACAGCATCTCACCCAGACCCTATCCCCGTGACCTCACACACTTACTCTGCTAATCCCCCTAACTTACACATCTTGGGGCACTAAGAGATAATTTTGAATGGCCAATCAATCTAACCTGTACTGGCACAGTGGTTAGTACTGTTGCCTCAAAGCACTAGGGACCTGGGTTCAATTCCAGCCGTGGATGACTCTCTCTGTGGAGTTTGCACATTCTCCCGGTGTCTGCGTGGGTTTCTGCCAGGTGCTCAAGTTTCCTCCCAGAGTCCAAAGATGTGTGGGTTAGCTGGATTGGCCATGCCGAATTGCCCCCAGTGTCAGGGGGATTAGCACGGCAAATACGTAGGGTTATGGGGATATGGCCTGGATGAGATTGTGGTCAGTACAGACTGGATCGACTGAATGGACACCTCTTGCACTGTAGGATTCAGTGATTCCTTCATGATCTTTGGAATGTGGGAGTAACCTGGAGGAAACCCACGCAGACACGGAGAGATAAACTGCACACAGACAGTCACCTGAGGCCGGAATTGAATCTGGCTTCCTGGCATCGCCGTGTTTAGTTTTGCTTTGGGGAGAGTGGGGGGTTGCACATACCTATTTTCAGTGACATAACTAAAACAAAAACATTGACAAGGTCCTTTTATTTGAAGCACTATGTGAGTTAAACTGAAGACCCTGAACCTGACTCAAGGAAATTGGTTCAAACAAGCCAGACTAGGTTAACCAACTTCATTTGTTTGCCTGACCCAGATTTGTATAATCACTCGTACTATAAAACAGCCAGAGTTATAGTTCAATGGTGGCTGATTTGTTACGGATCTGCAGTTTAGCACGTGACAATGCAAAAACTGTCGGGGTTTCTTAACAACATCAATTCCTGATGTACTGCAGATAAGTTACTTGGCATAAAGAAAGCAAGCTTGAAACATCACCTTTGTGTTTGCATTCCTGCCCTCTCAATCCTTTTTTAGAAAGACACCCAACCACCAAAGCACAAAAATGAGTATTGTCTTGAGGCAAAAACAGACATGCTTTGTCACTGGGTTAACCGTTATGCTGATTGCAATATAGCCTGCGTTTAATTTGGCCCTTTTCAAACCTCAAGAGAAATTGCATACTTCGTATAGCACCTGCAGAGTGATGCATCAGTTGACTTGAGGTGGCCCCTACAGCTTGAATGTTTGCCTAGGTGTTCTCTCACCTTAATTGTAACTTATTCTAAATTCATTAAACTGCAAGTTTAAAAGCTAAATAGTACTGTACATCAAAGCTTGACAAGAGAGGGAAGCAGCTGGCACACCAATTAGCCAGGTTTGTTATTCTGTAAATAGGTTGGCTTTGCTCAATATTCAATGCACATCGTTGTAATCACTACAAATTTTAAAAGGTGTCACCAATATGATTATATTATTCTCTTGAAATTTTGCAAAAGCCATGCACAAAACCCATATATTCACTGCATACATTTTTGATAACATCTCAATATTACTCAAGAGTGTGAGTAATTTGACTCAATAAGGTATGTTTGTCTCTCTCCCTTTCCCCAAGGAGAAATAATGTAATTATTCTCCACTTTGTTGCTTCCTTGCTTGCATGTATAAATTGATGACAGGAACCACTCAAAAAATAAAGTAACTGTAACCTTGAAAGTTATGAAGGTTAAGGAAAGCGATTCTAATTACCGCCTGAGTGCATCAATTGAAATTAACTATCTTTCAAACTCTTCATTAGTGATAGATCAGAGAGGCTTCCTCGGCTATGGTACTGATGGTAGCCCCTTTATTGTTATCCAGAAGAGATGCAAGTCCAGAGGCCATTTAAACAAAAACTATTATTAAGACCATTTTGTTTTCAACATGTTGTTAATGGAACAAATGCTGTTTTGACATTGATCACAAATGGAATCTTGCCCTTTTACAAGCTTGGGTGATCTTTTGAAAGGCGATATCAAAACCTTGTTTTTTTTTATAATTCCTTTCAGTTATTGCATCCAAGCTTATGATGCTCCAAGTCTCATTAGTGATAACTAAAGGAGTTTCACTGGGACAAACTATAGCTGTATCTATATAATAAAGTTCAAAGTTCAAGGGGGACATAAATTAGTACATTTTGAAATTGTCCACACTCGACAGCTGCTACAGAATCCCATCTACTTCTCTCCGATAATGAGTTATTCTTCGCTGTAACTGAAGGAACACACTGCATTATTATCACATTCTGCTGTAGAATGAAGTTTTAAGTGGCTTAGAGATCACATTCTGCATGTAATTCTGATTATTGCCTGAAGGAAGCCTGTGGCCAAGAGAACATACTATCCTGAAAGATTTGGACAATAATGAAAATTAAACAAAATCGCATTGCAATTTTACTGATTACAGTAGTATTTTCCAAAATGAAACAATGATATGTAAGCTTACAAACTTTTATATAATATTGGGAGTTGTGTTCAAATTAATTAACTTAATTATTACACGATTTCCTTGCAGACGTTGTAACCTTCTTTATTTAGAAATCCATTGATAGTATCCACGTTAGCTGCCAATGGAAAGAGAACAGTCCCTCTTTCGTGTCCCAGTCAATAAATGCGCTGTGCTGAGAAATTGAGACTAAAATGATCCATGCTCTGTGTTGTTCGTTGGGGTAGTCAAGGCTCAGAAGCAGAGAAATGAATTGGTGTTCCTGTTTCTATCAATTGTCTCCTGCCGAGCGCACAGTGCGTGCGAAGGCAGAAGCTTTGCGGTCATGAAGAACAACCAATTGAGCAAGGTGCCAGAGGGCAGTCAGCACCTGGGAAACCAGAGCCCTGCGTATGCCTGTGTGTTCTTGAAAGGAATGGAGAAAATGGTGATGTAAAAAAACTTCAAAAACTGGTGAGCCCACAGCATTGTTCCATAGAAGAATTCTTAAATTCAATACCATCAGTAGTGAAAAGCATCTCGGTCTGTATTACAGTACAGGCAATATCTGAGTCATTTTAAGTATTTCTACTTCTGTTTCAGTAGAATCCGATATGTCTTTCAGCTCCTCTCCACAACCCCCCCACTCCCCTCTTCTCCTTCCGATAAAACAGTTAAACTCAACATGATGCACTAGTCCAAACACGCTCATCAATAGTTCTGCCACTGCAGTAGCTCTGTGGTAATGTCATGTCGCTTTTATGTGTCATTAAAAAACAAACTCATTTACTTTGCACATACATGTTTGTATTGTGTTGACTCTACACGGCAATTGCTGTAAGGCTAATCCACCTCAAATGGAGGAAAAAAATTCCTAATTGTGGTAAATCTGGAATTAAAGATTGTGTTACATTTGTAAATTTTAATGGTTAACTCTAGATGTGTCACAAGCTGAGGCTCATTTCTGAGAACAATAAATTCAAGAAGGGAGAGAAGAACTATTTTCTCTTCAAAGCTTGTCTCTGACGTGATGTGAGAAAGGATCATTCTGTGGAACACGGATTATTTTTTATACTGAACGTTATCGAGCAGAGATTTTTCAATCTTTAGTAATTAAAAATATCCATCAATGGAACAGTTGGTTTTGCATAACTTGTCAAAACCTGTCCAGAGTTTTGAACTTGCTAATTTAGGCCCTGCCTTCAGTGAATAATGAAAGACAAGCTGATCAGTTAATACAACATCACAAGATGCCCTGGCATCAAGGCTGCTGACTTTGTTTGGTTCTAGAAAATATCAAGTGACAAACATGAGGGAAAAAAAACAAAGAAAGAAGTAACTTTCATTCACAGTCTCACAATGTCCCAAGACACAGTGGCACAGTGATTAGCACTGCAGCCTCACACCACCAGAGACCTGGGTTTGATTCCTACTTGGGTGACTGAATGGAGTTTGGACATTCTCCCCTTGCCTGCATGGGTTTCCTCGGTTTCCTCTTGTACTCCAAAGATGTGTGGGTTAGGTGAATTGGCCGTACTAAATTGACTGTAATATCAGGGGATTATCAGGATAAATATGTTAAGTTACGGCAATAGGGCCGGAGTGGATTGTCGTCAGTGTAGGCTGAACTGACGAATGGCCTCCTTCTGCACTGTAAGATTCTATAACTTCAAAGTCAATGAAGTCCTTCTAAAGTAATGAACAATACCTGAGGCTGCCCCCTGCAGGATAAGGCTGCCAGCAACCTTGAACCCAGAACACAAAGCAGCAGCTGCAGGGGTGGAATAGCATCTACAAATGGACCTTCCAGATTTTCAGTGTCCTGGAAGGAGTCCATCTTCCAGCCTCAGAATGTTCTTGGAGTTACAACTTCAACAATCAACATAAAGCAAGGCTCAACCATTCGCAAAGAGATGATCTTAATAATATTGTTTGAGGAGTAAATATTGGTCAGGAAAGGGAAAGCTCGTTTGATTTAAAAGATAACTTTTGGACTTCATTTGATCATTTTGCTTAATATGATTTTTTTCATCAGTGATGTTGCATTACAATTGTAGTGAAATCAGATATGATATAGAATGTTGGTGAGGCCACACCTGGAGTGCTGTGTGCAGTTTTGGTGTCCTTATCTGAAGAAGGCTGTTTTTGCTACAGAGAGAGTGCAGTAAAGGTTTACCAGGCTAATTCCTGAGTAGCTGATCTGTCATATGAAGAAAGACTAAGTCAGTTAGGATTATATTCACTGGAATTTAGTAGGAGTGGAAAGGGATCTCATAGAAATTTGTAAAATTCTAACAGGATTACTCAGGATAGATTCAAAAATTATGTTCCCGATGGCGGGGGTGTCCAGAATCAGGGTCATAGCTCGAGGATAGCTTTAGGACTAAGGTGAGGAGAAATTTCTTCTCTCAGAGAGCAGTGAATCTGTGGAAAACTCTACCACGGAAAGTAGTTGAGGCCAAAATGTGCAATTTCAAGAAGAATTTAGATTTAGTTTTTGGGGTTAAAGGGATATGTGGAGGATGGTGGGATCAGGATATTGAATTTGATGGTGAGCCATAATCAAAATGAATGGCAGGACAGGCTCAAAGGGACTGAATGGCCTCCACTTCTTTTTTTTTATTGTTTCTGTGATTTCAAACTGCCAATCAACAGTGGGAACAAGAGCTGAAAAAGAACGTAATAAAATTTATGCTGTGATTGGATTACATAATGTACTGGAGGGAGTTACAGATCTGACATGGCACATGATTGACAAAATACCTTTTTTAAAATCCATTTATCTTCCTGCAGGTAGCTTCCATTTTACAAAGGAAGACCATGCCCAGCATGAAGCTCTGTACACATTATTCCGTCCTTGTGATGCCTTTCTTGCTACTGATGGCTTGCCCAACGGAAGCTGTCAGCTTCCCTGAAGATGATGAACCCATTAACACGATAGAGTTCCACCGTAAGTGAAACGCTTCGTGGAGTGTCACTGTTTGTGTTGTGCATGTTGCAGATGCGGGTTTAGTGAAATCAGTACCATAGTCACATAATCACCTGACAACTAAACCCAAACAATGGTGAAACTAAACAAAAACAGGCCCCGCTTCTCTTGGCAATGAAATAATTACAGTGCAAATTGGAAAAAGACAGGGTAAAGTAAGACTTGAAATTTAATCTGTCATAAAAGTAATTATTTAATGATACAGAGTTCAAATATATTAATCCATGGAATGGTGTCTTTAATAAATCAGATCACCACTCATGATTCTATGTTTAAGGCATGTTTCTTGCTATCTATCATATTAAATAATTAATTTCCACTGCAGTTGTCACTTGCAGCATCTTCAATATTTGCTTAGTGAATAAACTAAAGATTTGTCATTTACCAGCAACATTCCAACCTCTTGGGCTCAACTAATTATGTTTGGCAGCAGAGGCAGTATTTTCCCATTCCCCCATCGAGAGGTGCAGAAAAGATTTCAGTGGAAGGCCAAAAATCAGCTTTATCCTGGAATGAATTTCCCACAGGACCTACAGCTGGTGCCCACCACGGCAGACCCTGGAAATCCATTGGAATCTGATGTGAAACAAAGCAACATCCTGCTAATAGGATGAAAGAAATCTTCTAACCACATCTGATTCTCCGCAACTTCAGCGGGAAAACACACTGATGTGAAACCCGTTGGGGAAATTGTATCATTCAAATGTTGGGACTTAAATGAACAATGCCTGAGACTGCCCCAGCGTGCAGGATGGAACCCTCCAGCAACCTTGGACCCTGGAACACCACAGCAGCAGATGGAGGGGAGAATAGCATCTATAGGTGGACCTTCCATGTTCATTGTACTAAAAGGAGTCCATCTTCCAGCCTTCGAGTGTCCTTAGAGCTCTAATTTCATTCTCAAGAAGTCCATCTTCCAGCCTTCAGTGTGCTCCTGGAGATGCATCTGCATTTTCAGGAGGTTTTTTTAACATTAGGTCAGTGAAATTTGAATATGATGCCCAGACAGGACGTGGATTACAGACTATTAGACCTGTCCCTCCACAGTATGCAGCACTAAACACCAGGGTATATGATGGTTGAGGTCAGGGCCAGAAGATTTGACATCAGCCTCTGCAGCAGAAGTTCCTGCCCCACCACAGGACTTAGCTCCAGTATGGGAGAATTCCATCCAAAATTTTAGTTCCCTTCAGTGAGTAAACATTGAAAGTGCGAATGTTGCGATGCATGTGCAGTAAGGCCCCAGGAAGAGGAAATGAATATTACAGTAATCTTTGCTGATGGTGGATGTTCCGGACAATATTCCTCCTCAGAGCAGCAGAACATCTGCTTTTACATTCGTCTAAGCAAACAGCTGGGGACTTGCCACATCAGCTTTAAGATGGTGCCTCCACCAAAGCTGCACTTCCGCAGTATTGTACTGGTCAGCATAAGTGTGTGCGCTCAAATCTATGTGGATTTTGAAATCATTGGTTTTGACTTTCAAGATCAGAGTCAAACTTGCATAAGTGTTACAAATAGCAGTACAGCACAAGAAGGGCTATTTAGCCTGTACCAATTCTTAATTCTTATTTAGGCTCACTATGTATTGTCCATACATTGTTCACCACTGGTTCATGTGTCTAGCAAGATACACCTTGAATATTGCTAATGTGACCACTTCCACCACCTCCACTGGCAGTGTGGTCCAGGCACCCACCACCCTCTGTGTGGAGAAACTCTTCCCATTTGTCTCTCCCTCTCACCTTGACCATGTGCTTTCTTGCAATTGACCTTTCTCTGGGGGAGAAGCCCCTGAATATCCATCCTATCAATGCCACTCATAATTTTGTAGACCTCTATCAGGTTTGTCCTCAGCCTCCATCTTTCCAGTGAAAACAATCCAAGTTTATCCAACCTCTCTTCGTATCTAAAGACCTCTAGACGAGGCAACATCCTGGTAAACCTTCTTTGCACTCTTTCCAAAGCATCCATTTCCGTCTGTTAGTGTGGGAACCAGAACTTTATGTAATATTCCAAATGTGGCCTCACTAAATATTTATACAACTTACCAACTTTGAGATCAACAGGGAAAATGTTGGGAAATCTCAGCATCTGGAAGGAGAGAAAAGAGCTGACGTGTCAAAGCTGGGAGAATTCCATCTGTAGTTGCCATTTTCTCTCCTTACAGATGCTGCCAGACCTGCTGAGATTTTCCAGCAGTTTCTCTTTTGGTTTCAGATTCCAGCATTCACGGTCATTTGCTTTTATTTATTATTTATTCAGATCAAGAGGATCAGCTTTACTGAGATAATGCTGGTCAGTAAATTTTCAATGCCAAATCCTTTTCAAATGTTATTCTAACTGGACCAGCCAGCTCAGCTCCAAAGGCTGACTGAGGTTGAGTATTTGTGATGAGTGGCACATTTCCTGAGCCTGCAGACCATTAACAAAGCTCAAATCCCATTTGTGCTGGAGCATTTGCAACAGATGTGGACGGATGCAGCCGCAATAATAATCAAGCTGAAAATCATCCAGGAAAAAAATATTCTGTTTCTTCAGTGCTCCTGCTGAACTCCTTAAACACCCCGTCTAGCACCGCTGTACTGTGGCTGTAGTGTGCACCACTTACAGAATGCACTGCAGCACATCACAGGTTTATTCGAGACATCATCCTCCAGCCCCATGACACCTACCAATACAGGAAGCTAAAAATATCATTTGGAATGCTCTCACCTCTAATTTCCCTGACAAGTCAGACACCAGCTTAACTTGGACACATATTACCATTCCTTCATTGTCAATGGGTCAAAATCCTGGCAGTCTCCGTCACGCACAATTGTACAGGAGCACCATACAAATGCTGAGAGGAACATCACCAATAATATCTCAGGTACAACCAAGACGGAGCAATAGATGCAGCCTTGCCACATCCTTGGATCAGAATTAAAACTGCTGAAAATCCCCGATCACAAATGCACGTGGAGATTGAAGTTGGTGTGGGCACAAAAAAAAGGTCGACGTCCTGTTACCTCTGTTCCTGCCTTTCAAGGGTGACTCTAAATTCAATTGTGCATTAGCTGCATGTGGAACTGAGCATTCATTTACCTGCACCTGAGACCCCAGGTATTCCCTCCTTGGTATTTGCAAAATAAGAATCCCAATTATGTGCATAGATAAGAACATGTGCTATTCTTGTAGGGCCCAAATCTGAAAGCCGGATTAGCATCAGAAACAGAAGTTAGTCAATCATCATTTTAATCTAGATAACATCTTCTCTCTTCCCTGAATCTTAAAATATAAAAAAACAAAGGTAAGTTTGTCACTCCTCGGTACTCTTTTCTTTTGGAGTGTGTTCACTCATCTAAAACTTTAAATCTTTTTGACATGTACATGGCATTTTCTTCTCTCCATCCCCTCCAACGCCAGTCTAGCAAGTGAGAGATAGCCATGTTTGGATTCAGGTGTCCGCTCTCTGAAACCTGTAAATGAAGAAACCCTGCCCGAAAAGCAGACACGCTGAGGTGATCCTGGCTGGAATTCCATCTCGGCATTCCCATCCTGTTTGTGCTGGAGTTTGGAGGAGCCCCTGTGAATGAAGATAATTAATAAGTAAAGCTGGAAAGGCTGAGTCAGTGAGCAGAAAGGATCTTGCAATGAATAATTATCAAGAACCAGCAACTGCATTTGATCGCCTGACAATCATTAATTAGAAAACAAATGTTAATGTCTCCCGTGCTTGATGTTGAACACTAACATGCTGGCTTTGCTTTGTTTGAGTAAAATCAGTCTGCAATATAATGTGATACGTTTACCAATGTGTTGTTCTAGATATGCATCCAGCAGTTAATTTCTTGCATGGATTTCTGGACAAATGAAATCTTGCGTGACACTGTAACCAAATTCTGTTTTTTCCTCGCAGATTCGAGACAATATCCAATATTCAGAGGACGGCTTTTAGGAAATGAATCTTTGCACAGATTGGACTATCAGCTGATGTTGAAAATCGAAGATGTGCTTTATATTGCTGGCAGGTAACTCAGCTAATCTGGCATTTTCTATTCCTTGTCCACTTGCATCAAATCGCAAATTTAAACATTAAACTTAAATCCTCCAGCAGTCATTCCCATCAAAAAGTGAATTTAAAAACGGAAAGAAGGGGCTTAAGCTTGAATGATGACCTCAACTTCTGAGCTGTAATATAGCAAACTTATTTACATGCTTAAATTGTATTTATTTTCAGGGACCAAGTCTACGCTATTAATTTAAATGATCCTCCAAGGGGAGAAATCATTTCTAGCAAAGTAAGTGGGTTTTTTTCCTCTGCCTCTTGTTTTATTTTCTTACCCTTTTAACATCTTCCTCCCTATCCCCACACTGTGTATTGTTTTCAATAGGACTAAGTGTCCAGACAACTCCCTGGTGAACTGGACACACTTTCCTGGTTTATCCTGCAGCTGTGACAGTCACTACCGAGCCACACCTTTATTCTATAACTACTCCTCTGGCACTGTCTCCTTTTAGGCATCTGGTTCTCCCCACGCCGACACTATAGTTAAGAAAGCCCATCAATGCTTCTACTTTCTCAGAAGACTAAGGAAATCTGGCATGTCAGCTACAGCTCTCATCAACTTTTATTGATACACCACAGAAAGCATTCTTTCTGATTGTATCATAGTTTGGTATGGGCTCCTGTTCTGCCCAAAACCGCAAGGAACTACAAAAGGTCACAAATGAAGCCCAATCCATCACACAAACTAGCCTCCCATCCATTGATTCGGTCCGTGCTTCCCGCTGCTGTGGCAAAGCGGCCAGAATAATTAAGTATCCCACACACCCCGAACAGTCTCTCTTCCATCAGGAAAAAGATACAAAAGTCTGAGATCACTATCAACCGACTTCAGTTTCTTCCCTGCTGCTGTCAGACTTTTGAATGGACCTATTATGCGTTAAGTTGATCTTTCTCTACACCCTAGCTATGACTGTAACACTACATTCTGCACTCTCTCTTTCCTTCTCTATGAATGGTATGCTTTGTCTTCACAGTCCCCAACTTTTCACTGTATGTTAATACATGTGACAATAGTAAAAAATCAAATCTCCACCATGTTCCACCTCAGAGAAACAAATAAGATTCTCAGGGGGCTTGACTGGTCGATGCTGACAGACTATTTGTTTTCCCCCTGTGAGACAGCCTAGGACCAGAGAGTCTCATTTCAGAATAAAGAGTTGCCACATTTAAAACAAAGATATGGAAAAATTTCTTCTGAGGGTAGTGAATCTATGGAATTCTTTACCACCTGAGGGCTGTAGAGATTGGGGGCACGATGTACGCCTCACTGGAAATTCTCACCAGAGGATAATGGACTTTTGCATGGTCTGTGTCTTGCCCGCAGTGATTCCCCTGGTGGGCAGCATGGGAAAATTCCCCTCCGGGTCATTAAGTATGTCCAAGGCTGATATAGGTAGATTTTTAATCAGTAAGGAAACCAAGGGTTATAGAGATCAGTCATGATCTCACTGAAGAGGGGAACAAACTTGATGGGCTGAATGACCTACATCTCATGGTCTTGTTATGGTTAGTAGCTTCTCCTTTAAAATTTTCTGCATCAACATATCCTCCATTCTCAATAGCTGCATGCTACCCCATTGGCAATACCCCAAACATACACAATCAGCTTCCAGGTATATGCTAATGATATCCAGTTCCATCCTTCCACCATCTCTCTCATCCACTCCACTGCTCATGGTTGGTCAGATTGTTTGCCCCAGTGTCCAGTTTGGATGAATCACAACTTTCTCTGCCCTCCTGTGTACCCAAACCCTGTCCCCTCAATATATCATGAGCAGTCATGTCTTAAGTTGTCTAGGCTCTGGAATAAATCACTCATTCTCACCTCCTTAAAATCAATAGACGTCCATCCTAATATTTCTTTTTTTTCTGATGCCTCTGTTGTTTTTTATATTAAAAGGACTCCATAAATGAAATATTGCTATTATTTTGTGCTGTCCTTTCTTTCCCCCCACCCTTATCTATGCTCTGTTGTTTGTCTTTCACTGTACACTTGAAAAAATGCTAACAGGGCCAACCAGACTCAGCAGTTCTAGCACACAGGCATTCAAATGAACTAGCCAGTTTTGGTCACTTGAGGATGTTAGAATGTAGTAAGCGTCCAATATTTTGTGCTGAATTTGTAGAACACTGGAACTCTCGGGTTGAGTACAAATTTGGCACTGCTCATTTTTGTTTGCCAAAGTAAAGGCTCAGAAATGATAATGTAGATCAGTTTTTGGGAGACAGAAGCAGATACTGACAACTCAACATTGATTCAGCTGAAATATTTCAACATCCCAATGCTCGTACAGTGCCGGTACAATTGAAAAGCTGACAAGCTTATTACATACTGTATTTGGTGCTTGTGGGCTGTAAAATAACCTGCTGAGAAATATTGAAAGTTTAAATCCATTTATAAAGTGCTGTTACGAAATATTGCAACCATTATTTTCTTGTCAATGAGTCCAATCTGAGCAGTAAATGTATCTACACGCTCTACATTGTGACAGAAACTAACCTGGAAGTCAAGACAGCAAGACAGAAATAACTGCGCCATGAAGGGCAAACACAAAGTAAGTACAGTATTCTGAATTATTGCCTGTCAATGCATTTATACTCCAATAACCAGCTGATTTAACACAGACACTGTGCTTTGATCACCGTATTGTGGGATACAACATACATAGTGCATTAACTGAAGTGAATGACAAAACTATTGATTAATATAAATATTTGGCTTGCTGAGATAGACACAGGCTTTACACTGGAGTGAATGGGAATGACGTCTTGATAAATATTGGCATGAATGGGAATAATGCATTGATATTCTGTGCCCGAACCAGACATTTATCTGAATTATACTGTATTGTGACTGAGACAGACTACTTCATTTATTATAAGCTGATTAGATCAGAGATGCGGTATCTGTCTAATGCACTTTTGGATTTATTTTTCCATCAGGATGAATGCCATAATTTTATCAAAGTCTTTGTCCCCAAATCTGACGATACTGTCTTTGTCTGTGGCACAAACGCTTTTAACCCCGTATGCAGATATTATCGGGTGAGTAACGATGAGACCTTTTGTCAATAAAAATCGATCTGTTCAACAGAATTGATCCCTTTATCTTCCCAAATAAGCCCAATGTGTCTTCAAGATTTCCAGCAATCCATCAGCGGTTTGGCACTTTGCAGACTCAGTGATTAACAGTTTCAGTGGAAGTGCAGACTGCAGATGTTTATGTGGCTATTGAGTGAGGCCTCGATAAGCTCACAGAACGGCTTAGAAGGTACCGCTGCCTTTCGAACCAAAGCAAAATAGACACTCAAGGTCAACTAGTACACTGAATGTGTAAAATGAAAGTCCCAGAATATCTCGTCATTGCAAATTTGTATGAAAACTTAGTGTCTGAAAGGATGAGCTATAACTTTCACATTAAAATCCCTTATCTGAAAGATTGTTCAAATTCGGATGGCATGAAAAATGCACTTAATTTCAATAATATTAATAAATCATTTCAGGAAGTAACGGCTTTTTTTTTGCAATATTAGAAGTTTGGAAAGGTTAATGCTAATGTCACAGAAGAGCAGAACACTTGAATACATCAATAGTAATTGTATTATAGTCATATAGAATGTTATTGCTTCACAGCTGTTGTACAGAACAGTGCTGACACGATGGTATAATTTATCTTCATTTTATGCAGTTGGATACTTTGGATTATAACGGCGAAGAAGTCAGTGGATTGGCACGGTGCCCATTTGATGCCAAGCAAACGAACGTTGCCCTCTTTGCTGGTAAGATGTTCATTAGCAATGAATCTAAATGATTGATGATGTTTATAGTGTCAATGCAAGTGTAGAAAGATACGCCAGTTTGTAGTTTGCAACGCAAACTTGGCATACGTTATTGTAGCCTATAATTCATTTCAGTGTGGCACTATTTAGAACAACCAATCTGTGAACATGTATAGAAGTAATATACACAAGCGTACAGTAACACTATCCAGGAATTAAAGTAACCATGGGAGGACACTGTACAATCTGCAGAGTCACACTGTAGTAAGGCTAAAATTAATAACTTGTTTTTATTTATCTGTTTACTATTCTAGACAATAAATTGTACTCAGCAACGGTTGCAGACTTCCTAGCCAGTGATGCAGTCATCTACCGTAGTATGGGGGACGGATCAGCTCTCAGGACAATCAAATATGATTCAAAGTGGATCAAAGGTGATGCTAAAATTGTGCACCCGGTTTAATCTGACATCACGGCTACCGCATAATGTAAATTATTCCAGCAAAAAGGCCAAGCGATGGCTTAGTGGTATTATCGCTAGATTATTATTCCAGAAACTCAGCTAATGTTCTAGGGTCCTGGGTTCAATCCCACCACAGCAGATGGTGGCATTTGAATTCAATAAAATATATCTGGAATTAAGAAGCTACTAATGATGATTAAACTATTCTCAACAATGGTAAAAACCCACCTGATTCACTAATGTCCTTTAGGGAAGGAAATCTTCTGTCCTTGTCTGGTCTGGCCTACATTGGACTCCAGAACCATCTCGATGGTTGACTCTCAACTGCCTTCTGTAATGGCCAAGCAAGCCAATCAATTCAAGGGTGATTCGGGATGGACAGCAGATGCTGGCCCAATCAGCCACACCCATTCCTGGGAATGAAATATTTTTAAAAATGTAAACTTTTATTGCTAGCTTCAAGACAATATGTTCCAGATTTCCAGTCCATGTTCCTGGCAAATATAGGAGTGTGTGTGTATGTGCGTGGCTGAAAAAACATCACTTCTAAATACGCATTTAATATTTTTAACAGAGCCTCACTTCCTACATGCTGTTGAATATGGAAACTATGTGTATTTCTTCTTCAGAGAGATAGCTGTGGAACACAACAATCTTGGAAAGGCAAGTTGCTCTTCTGGAAGGTGTCAATTTACAGTCACAAATGAGCGTGAGAAACATTAATGAATTTCGCTTAAATAAGCAAATTGCTGAACCTACATCAGCATGTTCAGTAAACATATGGCAGGCTTGTTTATGAATAATTATAAATGACTAATCTGGATTACACATTTTTAGGAAAGAGTGGGAGGTTATAAATTGTCAGGTATTTCATTCCGGTACAATTAGAATCAATGTTATGGGGATTTATTTTCTAATTGCATTTGCTATGAGGATCTTTCACTTCAACTGTTTCTGTTCATTTGCTGTTTAAGTGGAAAGCTAAGGTTTATAGACACTCTGATCAATTTTGCTGAAAGATTTCTAAAAATTATTCTTCTCTCTCAAGACTCCCGCTAATAAATATTTTAGTCTCACTAATGCTGTTCATGTTACTTGCAATCCCACATAGATTTGCCACAGTAAATTATTAAACATTTTACTCATGGTTAATTAAAGCAGTTACAACTCATTGACCATATGTTTTCCAATATTGTAGTGCAGGTCTGGGAGCACAGTGCTGATTTGGAGGCCCTTTTAAAAAATTGCCAATCACTAAAGCGAGCATTAGTTACTGCTGGCGCCTGGAGTAATTTATTAAAAAGTAAAGAATAAATAGTAATGGTACAGAATCAATTCTTTAATATCATGGTTTGGCAGAAATGAGCGTTGCTCAGTCTTTCATTTATGTTTCTTCATAGGCTGTTTATTCACGTGTGGCGAGGATTTGCAAGAATGACATGGGAGGATCCCAGCGAGTGTTGGAGAAACACTGGACATCATTCCTAAAAGCTCGATTAAACTGCTCAGTTCCTGGGGATTCGTTCTTCTATTTTGATGTATTACAGTCCATCACAGACATTATAGAAATCAATGGTTACCCGACCATTGTTGGAGTATTTACAACCCAGCTTAACAGGTGAGGAGAGGGTAACCTAGCATCCAATTACTGTTAATTTTATCTGGATGTTAAGAGTCAGAGCACAGATGCAGAAGCTCAGACAGGAACAGAGTCCTGTCTCACATCTTGCGTTTGATGGATTTCCTCACTGGAAAATCGGTTTGATTGACAGGGCTTGGCTTCTAGTCAAGTGCGGAATGTGCTGGAATGGGCTGCAATAGCACATAAATCCAGTCCATCCCATTGCCAGGTATTTCGTAGAACAGAATCCTGACAGAAGGAGAACATTCGGCCCATCAAGTCTGCACCAACTGTGACTGCGTGGGGCCCTGTAACACCCCATGTTCACCCTGCTAATCCTTCTGATGCTAGGTCAGTTCAGCATGGCCAATCAACCTAACCATCTTTGGATGTGGGAGGAAACCCATGCAGACACAGGAGAATGTGCAAACTTCACTCAGTGACGGAAGTCAGAATTGATCCCGGCTCCTTGGCACTGTGAGGCAGGAGTGCTAACCACTGTGCCATTGTGCTGCTCTTTGCTGACCATTCCTATCAGTAGGATCTTCTGGTTTCACTGATGGTGACCCCCTAAGATGAGTTTCTCAGCAGCAGGGAGTGCATTTAACGGGAAACCTCAACGATGTGGAAAATCCGACCCACTGGGTTTGTTGGAAAAGTCGGTGGATGCATTACTGCTTCTCCTGGCCCGCGAGCAGTGCTGGAAAATCACTGACATTCTCCCCCGTGCCACTCTCGCCTTCCTCAAACCTTTGGGTTTCCCAACTGCCTGGGAGACCTGGCTGCCCACTTCAAAACTTGTGATACAGATACACTTGAATTAAATTCCCAACACATGCATTGACAATAACCTTGCTCCTTGTCCTGCCACTCTCACTACTCCCCGGAAATGGATAGATTGGAGATCGGAGCTTCTGATCTTTTAAAATTTTAACATCTGATTTGACTCAAACCCACTCATTTATAGTGTGTCTGTAAATTTAGCCCTTTGGTCAAATGAAAATTTTTGATGGTGTTTTATCTTATACAGTATTCCTGGATCAGCAGTGTGTGCCTTCAATATGGAAGACATTGAAAAATCATTCAAAGGAAGGTTTAAAGAACAGAAGACCCCTGACTCTGTTTGGACTGCTGTGCCAGAAGATAGGGTACCAAAGCCTAGGTATGTTATTACTACCATCATCAATTTTAGTAAGAGATCAAAGATTTGCTAGATTGGCTCACCTTGAATTCGAAGTTAGTGGATTGAAGTCCCACTAATGGACTAGAGGGAAACACAGATCAAATGGTCCAAAATCCAGAGCAGAATTGAGGTTGTGCTACACCTTTGGCAGTGCCATTTTCCGAGGAGACTTTAAGCCAAAACCCTATCTTCCCACCCGACTAACACAGAAGATCCCACAGCACCATTTTGAAAAAGGGCAAGGGCGTTATCTTCTTTTGGCTAATATGAATCCCTCAATCAATTAAGATTGTCTGATCATTACCACATGGCTGTTTCTAGGAATTTGCTGTGCATAAATTGTTGCCGCATTCCCAAAATTACAACAAAGACCATTGGCTATAAAGTGCTTTGGGGTGGCCTGTGGTCATGAAAGGCACTACATAAATCTTTCTTTACGTTGTAAAACTTCCCAACAATTAAAAAAAAAAACTTCTCATTGTGTCATTTTTACAGGAGATACTCTTGTAAAGTTCTGTACTACGTTCCACTAAATTATTGTCCTTTTTTTTTGTTAAAAGACCCGGATGCTGTGCAGGACACGGTCCAGCAGAATCTTACAAAATCTCTATTGATTTCCCTGATGAAACACTGTCCTTCATCAAATCCCATCCGCTGATGGATTCTGCTGTTCCTTCACTTATAGAGGAGCCCTGGTTCACCAAGACTAGGGTCAGGTAAGGCATCCTGCATCATCCAACTGCACAGAATAAATTCCTGGCTGCGTTTTCACACACAACCCCTTAACAGTGTCTTTCTTTTTTGATTACAGATACCGTCTGACAGCGATTGCCATCGATAATGCTGCAGGTCCACGTCAGAACTACACAGTTACCTTTATTGGTTCAGAAGCTGGCATGGTACTTAAAGTGTTAACAAAGACCAGTCCCAGTTCTCTTAATGACAGCATACTACTGGAGGAAATGGATGTTTTTAACCCCTTAAAGTAAGTTAGGTGTTCATGCTTTAACTTTTGTAAAAACAATGCAAGGTTGTACTAAGCAATTAAAGCAGTTATAAAGGGAGTATGGTATTGGATAGAGGAAAGTGGTTGGAGACATTTCCCAATGTTACAAAACTGTCTCACCAACTATTCCTTTCCCACGATGCTGTGTGGATTTTCCATTGCACCATGTTGGCACAGTGGTTAGACTGCTGCCTCACACCACAGGGGCCGGGGTTCCATTCCAGCCTTGGGTCACTGTCTGTGTGGAGTTTGTATATTCTCCCTGTGTTTGCGTGGGTTTCCTACCACAGTCCAAAGATTAGGTTAGGTAGATTGGTCATGGTAAATTGCCCCTTAGTGTCAAGGGATCAATAGGGTAGATGTGTGGGGTTACGGGGATAGGACCTGGGTGGGATTGCTGCTGGTGCAGACACGGGACCAAATGGCCTCCTAGACAGGGATTCTATGATACTTCACTGACGCTGGAGTTACGATAAGTCAATGTCTGTTCTGACTTTCTCAAGCAAGGGCATTTGACATCCCAGGCTCTGAATTCCAAATAGTGGGCTGTTTCCATTAGATCATTCCTGAATGGATCCATAATCACTTAACTGAGAAGCACCCGAATTGTTGCTGTAAATCAATATTCTAAATGAGAATATATCCTGGATGTCAGTGTCCCTGTCTCATTTAACTTGGTTGTACTAAATTTTCCCTCAGTGTACCCAAACAGGTGCAGGAGTGTGCTGACTAGGGGATTTTCACGGTAACTTCATTGCAGTGTTAATGTAAGTCCACTGTGACACTAATAAATAAACAGACTTTATAAACTACGCACAAAATTGTAGAACATTTTGCAAGGGTTTTTAAATCATTAAGACTTGAGGAGTCTTTGAAGAAATGGCGAGATCTTTAAAGAAATGGCAGTGTGTGTTGTGAATCAGGTTGTTTTGTGTTTGATAATTTAAAATACTTCAATCTTTAAGAAAGTGCGATTGATTGAGATTTTCTGATTGAACCAAAACAAACAGGTGCAACGCTGCTAATGAAGATGACAGGAAGGTCCTGGGATTACAGCTTGACAAAGATCATCACGCTTTGTTCGTGGCCTTCTCCAGTTGTGTCATCCGTGTTCCTCTCAGTCACTGTGAACATTACGGCACGTGCAAGAAGTAAGTATTTCTGAACTTTGTGACAGTTCCCTTTACTCCAGTTTGGGGGGCAAAGTCAGAATAGCTGTTACTATTAGATTCTGTATAAGAACGCCATGAAATAAGCCAGTTATTTAGCGTACATATTAATATTTCCCACGTAGTAAAACCAGGACAGTGCATCTACATGGAAAGTGGCTAAGAAAGTTTATTCAAGAACATTGTCCAAAGATATGTGGGTTAGGTTGATTGAATATGTTAAAGTAACCCTTAGTGTCCCAGGATGTGATAGATTAGAGGCATTAACAGGGTAACAAATGGGCATAAGACCAGGGTGGGATTGTTGTCAGTACAGACTCGATGGGCCGAATGGTTGCCTTCTGACTGTAGGGATTCTATGATTCTATTGTTTGCCATGGAGAAGGGTTCAGGTATTAGGGAACAGAAACACGCAAAGTGTTTATACAAGGCACAGGCTTGCCAATTTAACACCTCATCTTCCCAACTTAGCTGTGTTTAACACGCCATAGCTGTGTTTAACACGCCATAGCTGTGTTAAATTTTACCTTCATTGGTCTAGGGGAAAAAGGTATCAGAAATAGCTGGGGAAAATGGAGGTTGGGAAGCTCTGGGACAGGAACCACTAGCCTTCGATTTGGAGAAGGCGATTTATGGGGTCCTCAGTACGAGGAGTTTCTCAGGCAAGCACACTCGATCCAGGAGGCATTCACCTACCAACCACCTATCTGGTGGTAACTGCCAAATTGGCTGGCCTCTGGGAAACCTCAGTGCAGGCTTGGAAGGCCATAAGGCCTATTCATGAGCCATACTGTTCTTTGTTCTTCGTTCAGCTGTAAGAGTCAACAATATTGAGGCCGGAAAGCTCATCATCATATTTTAAAGTGTGAACCTGCCCATTAGAATGGATTGGCTGCTCACTCGCCTTCCTGCCTGAGATAAAGGCAGAAGTGGATGGGTAAGAAGTCTGATTTCAGTGCGTCGTCCATCCAATTCAAACCCATCATCTTATTTTCCTCCCCTCAGCCCAAATCTGCAGTTTGAATCTCAGATTTCAGAAAAGAATGTTATGAATATTAACATGGCAGAAATGGGGGAAACATCAGGGATAAAACAACAGCAGTGACCCAGGAATATAAACTATGCTGGTGATTATACGAATCACAGTACTTTTTCAAGTTTTTAAACAAAGCAATGTCTCCATGTGCTTTCCACTCTTTCCTCTGTCCTATACTATACTCTTTTTGCAATTGCTTTGTGCCTGGAACAAGCTGCCAAAGGTAGTAGTAGAGGTGGGTACAATTTTGCCTTTTAAAAAGCATTTTGACAGTCACATGAGTAAGAAGATTATAGAGGGATGGGGTCAAATGCAGGCAATTGGGATTAGGTTAGTGGTTAAAAACGGGGCAGCATGGGACAAGTTGGGCTGAAGGACCTGTTCCTATGCTGTAAATAGCTATAACTCTAAACAACAGTGGTGCAACCATGAGCAATACCAAAAAGGAAGAGTGTAACATTATAAGAGAGAATATTAGGAAGAAGAACTGTTGCCTTTTCTTCATATCCATCACAAATTTGCAGCACTTTTCAGTAATCGTTCCACATGCTGCTGTAGGGAACTGAAATAATCCTTTGCAATGCCGTAGGCAATCATAAATTTAAAAAGTTGTGCAAATGCAGAAATGTAATCATGAATTGGACAATAAAATATCAACACTGACTGTAGAGCTCCCAGCGGAGTTCAGTATGTCCCACTGATTTAAATCTTGATTTAATATTTTATCTCGAGGTCAGGACTTTCAGGATAACTGCCAGCCAGGAGTTGAGGGGTGGGGGCAGCGTTTAGGAAAAATCTTTAGATGTTTTCGATTATTATAGAAATGAAAAGCCATCACGTGCCCTACGTAATTATGATACACTACAGAGACAGATCTACAAGTGACCTGGTTAAGGAATTTGGAAAAAAAATTAATCAGAAATGCTATGAAAAATAACTTGATTAAATTCTCAATCTATTTGAATAGTGACTCATTAAGGTTATATTGCTTGTGGAGTAAACAAAATATTTCACTGTTCCTCTTGTAACATATGCTCATGTTTGGAGACTTTCCTGTTAAACTATATGCAAACATCTCTGACGGATTAGGTAGAACGGGTCCAAACTCATCACACTTTAGCAGAGTGAGAGGTGATCTCATTGAACGGTAAAAGATTCTGAGACAGCTACTTTTGGACATCTCTACTCCAGAGTGTTTTGGATGCTTGCTTGTTAAGCGTATACAAGATGTAGATCAAGTGATTTTTGAATGGGAGTTGAGGGATATGTGATCAGGGATATGAGGGGAATCAGTGAAGTTGATGCTTATCCACAAGCTCATTGAATGACAGAGGAGGCTTCAAGGGAAGTATGAGCGACTTGTGCTCCTAGGAAGGGTCTGACAAAGGGTCATTCTGATTCAAAATGTTGGCTCTGTTCTCTCCACAGATGCTTTCAGACCTGCTGAGATTTTCTAGCACTTCCTGGTCATGGTCCCACTTTTATTTGTTGTATTATGTTGACCAGGCAAATTGTTGGCATGCCAAAGCGCACAAGTTTAAAAATTAGATAGGAAGGAAGAAATAGGAATGTCATATAGAACATAGAACATTACAGCGCAGTACAGGCCCTTCGGCCCTCGATGTTGCGCCGGCCAGTGGACCCTCTAACCTAAACTATTCCAATATCATCCATATGCCTATCCACCGAACATTTGAATGCCCCCAAAGTAGGCGAGTCCACAACTGCTGCAGGCAGGGCATTCCACGCCCTCACCACCCTCTGTGTAAAGAACCTGCCTCTGACATCCGTCCTATAACTACCACCTCTTAATTTAAAGTTATGTCCCCTCGTGTTGGTCATCACCATCCGAGGAAAAAGGCTCTCACTATCCACCCTATCCAGTCCTTTGATCATCTTATACGCCTCAATTAGGTCACCGTGTAACCTTCTTCTCTCTAATGAAAATAACCTCAGGTCCCTCAGCCTTTCCTCATAAGGCCTTCCCACCATACCAGGCAACATCCTGGTAAACCTCCTCTGCACCCTTTCCAATGCTTCCACATCTTTCTTATAATGCGGCGACCAGAACTGTACGCAATACTCCAAGTGCGGCCGCACCAGAGTTTTGTACAGTTGTAACATAACCTCACGGCTCCTAAATTCAATCCCTCTACCAATAAAAGCTAACACACCGTACACCTTCTTAACAACTTTATCAACCTGGGTGCCAACTTTCAAAGAGCTATGTACTTGTACCCCAAGATCCCTCTGCTCGACAACACTATTAAGGGTCCTTCCATTAGCCCTATATTTCATATGCCTGTTATTCCTACCAAAGTGAATCACCTCACACTTATCCGTATTGAATTCCATTTGCCACCTCACGGCCCAGCTCTGCAACCTATCTATGTCCCTCTGCAAACTGTAACATCCATCCTCGCTGTCTACAACTCCCCCCACTTTGGTATCGTCAGCAAATTTACTAATCCAACCCTCTACACCCTCATCTAGGTCATTTATAAAAATGACAAACAGCAGTGGCCCTAAAACAGATCCTTGAGGTACACCACTTGTAACTGCACTCCAGGTTGAATATTTCCCATCATTCACCACCCTCTGTCTTCTATCAGCTAGCCAATTCCTAATCCAAACTGCTAAATCACCATCAATCCCATGCATCTGCACTTTCTGCAGTAGCCTACCATGAGGAACCTTATCAAAATAGCATTTTATCCCCCAGAAATTAATGGATTTGCAGAATAAGTTATCTAGAAAGGAATACAAACCATTTCTAGTGAGAGAGCCTGAAGTGAAGGAAATGATAAGAAGAGCGGGGTCTTTGTTTGAAGAGTGTTGACATTCCTTGTTCCTAGATTCTTGAGTTCTTGAGCATTGGATTTCCTGGATTCAGGATGACTCATTAAGCTTGCACTTTCTATATCTGTGATTTTCCAAGTTATTATCCCTATCGCCTCTAATGAATCCCATTCTTCTAATGTTCTGAATTTTAAAACCGTAACTCTACAGGCAAAAGATGCCAGTTATTGTTTCTCATTTTATCACAGAGCTTGCATTGGGTCGCGGGATCCATACTGTGCCTGGCTGGATAATAAATCCTGTGAAATTGTGAGACCTGGTATAAAGTAAGTAATGTTTCCTTGTTGACATTTTAATTTCTGATGAGACTGAATCCAAGGCTGCAGCTGGAGCTTATTTTTTTCTCTCTGCTTCTTACTGTTAAAGCAATTTATGTCTCGCAGACAAAACACCGGCTGTATTTCAAGTGTCTCAAGACTGTTTATTTTCTCCCCCCCCCACCCTTTATCACCAGCACTGTGTTTGAACAAGATGTAGAATCTGGTAACACTGCACATCTTGGAGAATGTCATGGTAAGTAAGATTTCTCGAATCAATTTGTTTTAATATGGAGGGAATTTAAGAACGTGAAGGCACAAACCAATCATCTGAGGATCTGTGAAGGTAGCCGAACCTTGATTTACCAAGTTGCGCTATATAATTTCACGCATGGCTGACATGTCAAGCAGCTAAAGCGCATAGTTTCTCCCACCCAAAAAAAAAGCCAAACCTTCCATCATCTAATATCGTTTGCGAAGCTAAAACTTCTCATAACTTTCAGCGATTTCTAAGTGGACGCATTTCAAGCTAATATTCCAAAATTTTGTTATTGGGGCATTCGTATACAGCTGCTTTTAATGAAACTATTTCAGTTGCTGCGTGAATTACTTTTTTTTTTAATTTCACTGATCTTTCTTTTAATTCTTTTAGAAATCTTGGCCACCACACCAGATTACAAAACATTTGGTGATCCAACGTCTGGTTAGTTTTGTTGTTGCTCCTTTTTTTTGTGTTTTACCGTTTCTCTCCCTCCACTTCCTCAGCAAACTTTCCTCTGTTTTTTTTCCCTCCGCCCCCATCTGCTTGCTTGGCAGATGGCTGCGTGTGTGAATTGCTGTACGTCTGTCAGCCACGAGAATGATGTAGCTAACTAATTATTCTTTCCTCCTCTTTCATTAGCGTTTCCCAGCACGTTTTCTAGGCACACTGACTAATCAGATTTCTTATCCAAGGTTATCTTTTAACACACAACTATTCCACACTTGCTGCGTTCAGTAGCAGCACAGGTTGCTTTGCTTCCCAAGCATGTGTAGGCACCTTGCTGATTTACTACTAATTTTGCTTCTCTCTTTTCCCTCTGAAGTCATATCTGTGCTTTGGTAATGTTAACACCATAAAGCATTACTTAAAAGATCTTTGCATATATTCTCAATCGAACACAATGCAATTCTGTGAAAATGTTGAAATAGTTTAACAGTACAATGTGGTAGAAAATTGTATTTTGTTCCTTAAGTTTGGGTGACACGGTAGCACAGTGGTTAGCACTGCTGCTTCACAGCTGCAGGGACCCTGATTTGATTTTCGGCTTGGGTCACTGTCTGTGTGGAGTTTGCACATTCTCCTCGTGTCTGTGTGGGTTTCCTCAGGGTGCTCCAGTTTCATCCCACAGTCCAAAGATGCTTAGGTTAGGTTGAGTGGCCATGCTAGTGACCTGCGAAGCGTAGGTTAGAGGATTAGTGGGTAAATATGTAGGGATATGGGGGTAGGGCCTGGGTGGGATTGTGGTTGGTACAAACTCAATGGGCCAATTAGTGTCACATGTAGGCTTAACTTATTGCAGTGAAGTTACTGTGAAAAATCCCCTAGTTATCACACTCTGGTGTCTGCTGAGATACACAGAGGGAGAATTAGCATAGCCAATGCACCTAACCATCACATCTCTGAGACTGTGGGAGCACCCAGAGGAAACCCAAGCAGACATGGGGAGAACATGTAGACTCCGCACAGACGTTGACCCAAGCTTGGAATTGAAACTGAGTTGCTGGCATTGAGGCAACAGTGCTAACCACTGTGCTACTTGTGCACCTGTTTATATGGCCCTACATATTAGTGATGTGGTTTGATTTGATTTATTGTTACGTATTGGGATAAAGTGAAAAAAGTACACAAAGAAAGGAGAGGGTAGAGAATATAGTGCTGTTATTACAGAATTAAGTTTTAAGAGCAGAGAACAAGAGTAAAAAATGGAATTAGGTGGTATGCTGGGAACAGCTCACAAGAAGTCACCTCACTCCAGTGCCAAACATGAGTATCCGTTATTCCTGAAAGTTTTCCATGAATGGTCTTCCAGAAGAAGTTCAAAGTCTTTTGTAAGAATAGTATCCTCAATGACATTGGTGGGATTGAGTTCCCAGTCTCACTTAGTGCTGTTGATGACTAGCCTCACTTGTTTTGAAAGAGTAACTCTGGATAAAACAAGATGTTTCCTGGAGATGTGAAAATGGCTTTGGCCTTAATTCATTTGAGCTATTCTGGATTCAGAAATGAGGGTGTCTTAAAAGTGTAAAATTAGGATTCTTTTTAAATGTATGAAAGCTTTAGACTTCCTTAAAAAAGAATCTAGAGTCTGGAATCCAACACTTGGATCATTTCTGGGTTCAGCAACACAACGTAATTTTATTAAAACGGAAAGCCACTAATTAGAGGTGAGTTTGATGTCCAATGAGTGCTGGATTCTGCACCGTACTACATTGCAAGGTTCAAGGAAAGGCTGTCCTTGTGACAGGGCCAGCTATTGCTTTACACAATGGAATGGGCAGAGGGTCAGCAGGGTCATGGTGAAGGCAAGTCAACAAATGGTCAATTAGAAGATAATTGACTTGCTCTGCTTAAATCACCTTATTTTTCCATCAATGTAATTCATCAACTACATCTTTTAATGGCTCCCTGCATTGAGTGCACCAAGCTAGTCACTTTCCCAGCTCTCCACTTTGAAAAACACCTTCCTGTCCTCCCTAGCACACTGACACTCTCTTCAGAGGTAATCTGTTAATTAGGGCTTTCCTCAGTGTGAAAATAATGTGTTCCACAGGAATCGGAAGACTGACACCCCATCTGGGGAACACTATTCACAAAGCAGGCCCACACCCAACCTTGAACCCCTAGGCACATGAAATAACTAGAATCCCGGTGTTGCTAACACTATTGCTGAGTTCCCAGATTAAATACTGAGTTCACGATGAAATGCTGCAGCTAATCCTTTGCCATTCAGCAAAATATTGCTGATTCACAAAGTGACATCTTGAAGGATGCTCAACCTTCTGTTATCTGGAATAAGTACCATAATGCACTAATCTTGATTTAATTCTTTATATAGCACTGCACATTCCCTACAATGCATGGCAGAGGTCATCAGTCCGTCCTCTCTTCCCCTCACCACGCCAGGTGTTTATTCCGGAATCATTTTTTTTCAGCTAGAAAGCTGAGATGCCAGCAGATATAAATCTTCAATAGACACACAGCGATGGAGCTGAGTCATAAACTGATACCTCAGCTTTTGCAGAAGTGAGCAGTCCATGTGTAGGATTAGTTTCCAGTTGAATTCAGACACTAGTACTTTTCTGAGTATCCATCTCGTGTGTGTCAGCACAGTAGCCACAGCAGATGAAGCCCAATTTCTGCTTGGCTATTGAAGATGGTCCAGACTCTAAGCAATTACTCTCAGTCCATCTTTCTGTAGAAAAAAATAAGAATTATTGTTTGAAAAATAGTATCTTGGCATTTCTGCATATGTGCATTGAACATTGCTCAAACCAAGTCATGAAATTCCAGACAGGTAAGGGAGATATTTTAGAAGCAGGAAGAAAAAGCTACATGATGCACACTGCAAAACTGTAATTTTCTCTTTCCCAGGCATTAACAATAGTGGCAAATAGTTTGCAAAGTGGATGTTTGGACTCAGTGAAATTCCTGTTTCAAGATAACAACCAACCTAATCAACAGAATAACATCCTGGTCATTTTTGTGCCAAATAAATTAGGGCCTGTGTCCAGTCAGGATATTTCCCAACTCTGCATACACGAGTGGGACAGTTGGGATTTTCTTTATGGATGGGGTTTCTTTGGGAGTCAGAGGTAGGGTGGGAAGTCTGCCTCTGTAAACTGGCACTGTCAAAATTTTTAAAGTAACAATAAACAGCTCTTGAATCCTTGTAGCATGCCCTCCCACACCCCACACACTGCCCTTCATATTCTCCATATCTGTTTAACAGTTTCTATGAGCCTTCCTAGTCCCACTCCGCCAACTTACTGTCAACCTGTGTGATCCATTCCATCACCCTTTGCCCTTTTACCAATGCTAACAGTATCCATCATGGGCAAACCTTAGGATCCATGCTGAGATTAAACAAGTTCTAAATTTCTATTGCAGACATCATTTTTTTACTTTGTAAAAACCTGTTCACAATACTTATAATCCTTCAACTACATCCTTATAAAAATTTCCATTAGAATTCATAGTCCTGTTGCAAAAAGTCTATAACTACATGGATCTGTCAACCAAACTATGAAAAGGAAAGTTGTGAAATCAGTTATGTGGAGTGAAATAGCAAGCAGTATTTTTTTAAAAAATATTCTAGGTATTTTTTAAAGATTTAAAGAACAAACATTTTAATTGCTTTGGCTGCGTGATGCTTCAATGAGTAGATGCACTGTTTACATATAAAATGCCTAATTTTAAAGGGCACATTAGCTCCCTCAAGGCATTTGACTTCCACCAGGTGTCCTGGGACTATATCTAAACAGGTACCTTATCTCTCCAAAAGGACACCCTACCTTCAACAGACTCCACAAAGTTCCTACCACGTGATGTTTCATATATCTGCCACATCTGAGATGGCAGGTCTGCCCATAGGAGGAGAGACTAAGTCGACTAGGATTATATTCAGTGGAGTTTAGAAGAGTGAGGGGGGATCCCACAGAAACTTAAAAAATTCTAACAGGATTAAACAAGATGGATTCAGAAAGAATGTTCCTGATGGTGAGAGAGTCCAGAACTAGGGGTCAGAGTTGTGGATAAGGGACAAACCTTTTGGAACTGAGGTGAGGAAAAATTTCTTCACCCAGAGAGTGGTGAATGTGTGGAATTAATCCCACAGCAGTAGTTGAGGCCAAAACGTTGTGCGATTTTCAAGAAGAAATTAGATGTAGCTCTTTGGGTTAAGGGATATGGGAGCAAGGTGGGATCAGGATATTAAATAAATGATGGCTCAGGTTCAAAGGGCCGAATGGCCTACTCCTGCTTCTAGTTTCTATGAGTCACTAAAACCTCTTTTAGGTGAAGGCAGCTGCTGATTTAAATGTGAACCCTGACCCCAGGCAGTTCCTGACTGCGTTCGGGGATGGGACTTCTGGATATAGACTGTTTCAGCATGGAGGGACCCTCCATTGTTGCGGAAAATCCAAGATCTAAGGAAGCCTTTAGACATTAGTGGATGTGTCCATGGAGTAAATCATATGAATTAATGTTCATCTGGAGAGCTGCCCCCAGCCTGATGGGCTGAATAGCCGCCTCCTTGCCATATGATTCTCTACAAGCATTCATCCATGAATGCTTGGTGTACCATATAACCTGCATAGCTTCCCACCCAATTTCAGGCTCATCCACTTGGCTAATTGCCTCAAAACCCTAGTATCTCCTTCACTCCCTGCTGAGAGGGGTTGCTGTGCTCATGAGGATATAAGAGGATAAAACCAAAATGTCTTGGGATTGGTATTAAAAGTTCTGACAGTTCCACACAGGTCAGGTACTGATGTTTGGATTGTTCAGAATGTACAAACAAATATTTTATTATTTGCACATTTAAGATGGTTCAGGATATTTTTGCACTGATAATCAGTGCAGTTCGGTTTCAATGCAGAGCAAATATATTCATAATTTTTCCCCCATTAATTGTGGCAATAATTTAAATTTATCACAGACATGGATTTATCGGCAATCTCTGCTTCCACGGGTGCAAGTGGCCCAGTAGTATCTCCAAAGCTGATTGGTTCACCAAAGGTTGCAGTGCAAGATGATGTGGATACTTATGATTATTTTGAACCATTATCTGCTGTCCCCAATGGTAAGGCCTTTGAAGGGAACCTTTATTTTACTGAATGGAAACCTGGTTTAAAACAAGTGCTGCTGATTTAAAAATATATATATTATACATTAATTATGCATACTTAAGGGAGGCAATGTCCACTGGTACTATCACTAGATTATTAATCCAGAAACTCAGCTAATGTTCTCGGGATCCAGGTTCAAATCCCACCACGGCAGATGGTGGAATTTGAATTCAATAAAAAAAAAATCTGGAATTAAGAATCTACTAATGACCATGAAAACCATTATCGAAAAAACCCATCTGGTTCACTAATCTCCTTTAGGAAGGAATCTGACATCCTTACTGATCTGGCCTACGTGTGACTCCAGAGCCACAACAACGTGGTTACTCTCAATTGCTCTCAGGTAACTAAAACGAAGTTTATTTATTAAATACAAGAAAGACTTACATTAACAGTGCAATGAAGTTGCTGTGAAATTCCCCAAGTCGCCACAATCCAGTGCCTGTTTGGGTCAATGCACATAACCATGGTTTAGAATGGTTTAGTTAGGAGGGGCATTGCTTTTTATTTTGGTCGGCACAACATCGAAGGCCGAAGGGCCTGTTCTGTGCTGTATTGTTCTATGTTCTATGTTCTATATAACCAGCATGTCCTTCAGACTTTGAGAGGAAACCCACGCAGACACAGGGAGAAAGTGCAAATTCCATACACACAGTGACCCAAGCTGGGAATTGAATCCAAGTCCCTGGTGCTGTGAGGCAGTAGGTGCTAACCACTGTGTCACCCATCTAGGGATGGTAATAAATGCTGGCCAGCCAACAATACCCATGGATGAATATAAAAAACTTTTGATCACATAAATCCCTATAGCTCACTTGATTAAAACAGCACTGACCTCAAATTAAATGAAATGGTTGAAAGTATGTGGAAATATCTCAAATCTTTATAATGTATGTCCACATTGTATAGAGTACAGCTCTTATTTTGAATATCAAATGACAAAGCCTTCCTACCTGATATTAAATAGAAACTAATAATGCTATTAAATTTCAGAGCTCAGAATGCTCTTTGCCAGACTGGTTTTGTTCTGTGAATTTTCTGGTGAGATCCACATTATTGTAAGTTGATTTGTCAGGAAATTCAAATCAAAAAATGTGGCACAATTGCAATGGGTGATATTGTTTTTTTTCCCCACCTTGAATTACTGATCAAATGGTTTTTAAGAAAATCAATCGCGTTTCTATTTCAAATTGATTTTTGCATGATAAATTCATAGAAAATAGAAGCAGGAGTAGGCCTTTTGACCCTTCGAGTCTGCTCCAGCATTCACCATTATCAAAGCTGATCAAATTCAATACCCTGATCCCCCCCCCCACCCCCATAAACTTTGACCCCATTAGTCCCCAGAACTTTATCTGAATTCTTCTCAAAATCGCACAACTTCTAACAACTTTTTTAATACGTGGGTTCGAGGGGAATGTAAATCATACAACAGCAGGTGAATGGCCTCAGGACGGTTGTTTCAGTGTTCCTCAAGAAAAAAAAGTTTACATCTTGCCCAGGCAAAAAACACAGCAGCTAAAACAGGTTTCCTATCAGATTTATTGGCAGTGATTTTTTTTTCTCTCTTGTTAATCACTTTTACCTCAGTTGGGACTTGCACATTTCTGATAAATGTGTTAGTGCGCGTTATGTAAGCAATCCATTATTTAAGTTGGTCCATGACACTATTGTTTCAGCTCATCGCTTCCTTCCTTTTATAGCTTTTGTTATCTGTTGGTCAGTGCTGTTTCTTTCCTCTTGTCATTTCCTTCTGTCGACCACTGCCATTAACAGTTGTAACCCTTGAGCATTTTATCAACTGAGAAAAGATAAAATGCTCAAAAGGCCTTGCCTGATTTTTGTATTTAACAAAACAAAAATCTCTGAATAGCTCCTTCATCTTCACGAACCTGTGAATTGACTGCAAGAACTGCATGCATGTAGAATTGAGAATCTAACCCATGTTAGTCAGCAGCTTGTTCTTCTATGGGGGTCGCAGAGTGCCTGCAGTGGGTATCAACATGTCTGTTTCACATTAATATGCTGAGCTAACATTTTATCTTGCCCTGACAGTCATCCTAACCATTTCTCTTTCTGTCTGAGTAACTGCTTTGAAAGAAAAAGTGAAACTAAGGAATAGTTTATATGAGAGAGACTAATGGGAACCACTATGTTCAGGAGCCATTCATTTTCATGACTATGGTAATTGCTAAAAATTTGTGGTTGTAAATTGTATTTAAATGTTATTAGTTAAGCAGCATTCAGCATAGATTTCACTCGTTAGTTAGTTAGCTGTGAGCAGGAAATGACTTTTTTGCTCGTTTGCATGTTTTATACAATATTGCACTTGATTTAACTTGATATTTTCTATATTTGTATATTTTACTTGGATGTCACCGAAAATGTTTTATTTTACTTATTTGGACCATGACCAACACAAGATGCTTTCAAAAACTGCCAATGCTAATATTTCTTTTCTCTATTTCAACTGAAATAATCTTTCCATCTTGCACGCAAACATAACTGTTGGCACGGGGTAGCCTGCTGGAATTAAAAGAACACAACCAGATGTTTCCCTGAATTCAGATGGAAGAAGCAGAGAGTGGCAGCAAGTTCAGGCGACATTTTTAAACAAGGGAAGTTGAAAAGGAGATGGATTGAAAAACAGGGCAGGGACAAATAGTGCATACTGTCACAGTTTGGCAGCACTAGTGTGACAGAACTTGCTTATGTGAAGCATTTACAATCCTGTTGTACAGAGCATGCAGATTAAATCTTCTCCCCAAAGTACATTTGCAACTCCAATACTACGATAGTAATAACACCTTGACTTGGGTTTTACTCACATTCGTTCCTATAAAAAGATGAGTAAATGTGTGCCATTAAAGTTAAATAAAACCCTAGTTACAGTTGCAGGCTTATTGTTGTGGCAGTTATTTCAGACTCGATGTTTTTAAAAAAGAGCAAACTAACAACATAAAGCTAACTGGGCTTCTTTGCCACGTTTGCATTTCAGGGATATCATGTCATGGTGCTAGAGAAGTTTGCTTATCATTGTAATCTATTGCAGAGTTTTCTTCACAAAGAGAAGGAATGTATTCTAGGAACACTGAGCTCTCTCACTTCCGGTTTCTATCAACCAACTAATTGAGCCAAGCCACGAATATTAATTACAGTTGACCCTTTTTAAAATGCACTACTTGGTAACTGGCCAAATAGTGTATTATAAATGGCTCTGTGGCATGCAAAGCACCCTGTTGCTCCACTGAAAAAGCCATTGCTTGTTTACTCAGGATCAATTAGACATTCGTGAGTCTTTGCTGACGTTAGAAAAATTTCACTATTCCTAATTTAACAAGTGTTGTCAGATTTTTTTTTAAATACAAAGCTCATGGCGATCTGTTAAATCTATCCCCCTCAAAGTTGGCTATTCCAGAATCTTAGCGTCAAAATGAAATTTTCATCTGGTACGCTCCTCCCTGTCTGTGTTCCTGTCTCAGCCATAGGGCTCCTGTTGCTGGAGTAGCATGGAGCTCGTGTGTCAGAAACCCTGTCACACAAGCATCGTTCTAAATCCCTGGGGAGGGGGAATTGAAGAGTAGCTCTTTCAGGGTGAAGGACTGGGCTCAAGGAGCAATGAGAGGAGAGACTGTCTAATTGCATCACTCGCTGAAAAGACTACTGTGCTGCATCATGCTGTCTGGAATTGGGGAACAAAGAGGATATCAGTCATCCTAATGACAGCTTGACATAGTGACTGATGAATCTTCTGAGGCGAGAGATTGGATATATTGCTTAGTAGAAGTTGGTTATGGGTTCACCACTACAGGAGCCCCTCAAAAGAGGCAGATTAATTTTTCATTTTTTTATAGCTAACAAAACATCCCTTCTGTCCTGTTAAAAAGGAACAGAATTTTCCTTTTTAATCTAAGGGGTTTTATTCCCATTTATGTCTTCATTTGTTTGCAAAAATTCTCAGCAAATGGGTAGGATGCCGATGTTGGAGGATCATTGGCTGAAATTCTAAAGAGAATAAACAAGATAAGTTCTAAAAGACCATGTACAAATATGTAACAGTTTGTAGCTCTGTAGAATTCCAATCCTTCCCTTTTTGATTAAAACTAGATAGCAATTAAGGTATAGATTGAAATTAAACATCAACTTCCAAGTTTGCCATGTTTGATGTGTAATCCACGTGCTAAAGCTTTTAATTCAGGACATTTAAGTGACTAAGGATTAGTGTCTCGAGCACTCAAAGCACAGCATGTTTTAAATAATGAAGGCAGGAACCGAGGAAATCCAGTGTTACAATGAACATCACAGCGTGAGAGTACAAAAATAACACACTTCATGGTGAAGAAAAGAAAGATGAGAAACAAATCGGTACAAGTCAAAACTCTGGATCTCTTTTGAGAAAGACCAAGCTTATGATGTGACTTTTGATGTAGACTGAGGGTGTCTTTTGTTGTAGCTATAACACTTACAACTTACTTTATGAAAAAAGTGTGAACCATGTCAATCCACATTTGGACGTAACACAAGGTTCTCAATCATCACTGACCTGGAAAATAAGACTTAAATTTTATCACTTCATCAACCCTAATTTGATTACTGTGTACCATGGCAAAGAAACACAATCCTTACTTGGCTGCTTGGTTGCAAAATATTGCAGTTTCAAAGTGAAAAGCTACAGTCACTTGCAATGTACGGTTGAGTCATAACAGCTAACCTATTAGAGAAGAATGGCCTTAAAAAAAAATCCACTCAGTTCCAATTATTCAGCTGCAGTCTGAACTCTATGGTTCCAATAGAAATGCCAATCATTAAAATCTTCAACTTGACAAAACACAACTGAGTGCCAGTGATTTATCAGCACTGTAACTGTCTCCTTTTTAAAATTTTATTTATTAGCATCACAAGTAGGCTTACATTCACACTGCAATGAAGTTACTGCAAAAATCCCCCTAGTTGTCATAATTTGGTGTCTCTGTGGATGTAGTGAGGGAAAATTTAGCATGGCCAGTAATGAGCAGGGGAGAAAGGCAGATGCCCTTTGTTAAAGGGGAATTAGTAAACCAACAAAGAACAAAACAGCACGGGAAACAGGCCCTTGGGCCCAACGAGCCCACGCCACCACCCCGATGTTCCCACCAGGTGAATTTTTACAATAGTTTCTCGTAGGAGTATTGGCCAAGGTAAATTCTTCCTAACCATGTCTTTCAGACTGTGGGAGGAAACCAGAGCACCCAGAGGAAATCCATAGACACATGGAGAACTTGTAGATTCTGCACAATCACCAAAGTCAGGAATCAAATCTCTAGCACCATGAGACAGAAGTGCAATTAAAAGATGCTTCTGCTGTGTATCGAACCCCAAGATGGACAGAATGTTGCAGACCCAATCAACCAACTGTGCTCCTCTGCACGGTTAGAATTCTGTGAATTAACAGAATACCAGCCAATGAAATGAGATATTACTATGGACAAATGCCGAACAAGTCATATGGTAGGCTTCTGAATGTTAGGTAAATAGAGACGTTAGTTTAAATAAATCACTTTTCCTCAGAGTAGGCATTGCCATCAGATAGAAGTTGGGTTGGATCTCTGTCAAATATCTTGTTTTCCCGTGGCAGTAAACTCACTGCAGCATTAAGAGTCACGCAGGAGTAAATGTTGCTGCAGTGTCACCAACTATCTGACCAAACAGGATTAGAAACAATTTCTAACCCATCAGCAAAGTGCCTTCACAGGAGAGGTTGAGGCAACTGAAGTGGTGAAAAAGACCTATCCTTCACCACACACAGCCATCCCCTCCTTCCACCGCTTCTTTTTGATCCACAGTGCAGTGCAGGAATAAAGAATAGAAATGTGCCTCAGCACAGAGCCCCAACTGCTGCAAGACTGCAGCACAGCTGTCACCACAAGCAGTGTTTTGGAAGCTGATGGGAAAATCTTGAAGAGCCGCCATCCTCAAATCACAGGCCCCAGAATATTAAGGACAGGATGTTCTGGCCATACTCACCCCAAGACCAATAAAACCCATCCAAACTCAGTGGATCGTTGCATGGTTCTATCCCACAGAGTGGTTAGTGCTGCTGCCTCACAGTTCCAGAAACCTGAGTTCAATTCCCAACTTGGGTCACTGGCTGTGTGGAGTTTGAACATTCTCCTCACATCTGCCTGGGTTTCCTCTGGGTGCTCCAGTTTCCTCCCACAGTCTAAAGATTTGCAGATTAGGTTGATTGGCTATGCTAAATTGCCCCTAGTTTTGGAGGTAGGGAGGGGAGAATAGCAGGATAAATATGTGGTGTTGTGAGGATAGGGTGGTATTGTTGGTGCAAGCTCGATTGACCAAATGGCTTCCTTCTGTACTGTTGGGACTCTGCGGTGAATGGGATAGGAAAATTCCACCCTCATTGTCCAAACGTAAATGTGGGACAATACCCTTTAACTCACAAAAGAGAACGCTGGAAAATCTCAGCAGGTCTGACAGCATCTATGGAGAGAGAATAACACCAAAGTTTCAGGTTGGATGACTTTATCAGAGCATTTTATCACCGTGACTTAAAACAATGGTTCTATTCTCTCCTCACAAATGCTGTCAGACCTACTGAAATTTTCCAATACTTCCTGTCAGTTTCAGATTCCAGCATCCTCAGAATTTTGTTATTATCCCTTGAAATCATTGTTTACAGTCACTATTGCCAGCATCAAGTTCTAGGTTTGCTCTTGGGAGAATATGACAAGAGATTAAAATGGAATAAAATAAACCTATGAGAATCATTTGAAGACAATTAGTTCATGCAGTTCCAAACGTTAAACTCACCACTAAGTTCTTGCTATCAATTTGGAAACTAGATCATTTGTGCCGATATTGGGAAAATACCTTCCAACAGCAAAGAGAGAAAAAAAATCAGTATTGAATTTTGGATTCATTCATTTATATTGCTGAGGCAAAAATATGATTATTTTGAATGAACTTCTTTCACACATGCAGATTGCGGCTTTATCCCTGTCTAATAAATCATTTATAGAATTCTGGCCCCTGCAATGCCTGGGAAAAATCAATATCTTGATGGTTGGAAATCAGATTAAGAATCACTGAAAATAAAGGCCACCAAATCTGACTTCTGACAAAACAAAATAGCAATCGGTTTTTGTTCTGCAGCGCTTTAGGGCATTTTTGTTTTATTGTTGTATGTTCAATTTCCAATGTACTCTTTTTCACAAGGAATCAGCAGTACCCTTTTTCTTTAACCACCTTCTCTTTGTTGCAGGAGTACGATGGGAGGTGCAGTCCGGCGACTCGAACCAGATGGTTCACATGAACGTCCTGATCACCTGTGTCCTCGCTGCTTTCGTTCTGGGAGCCTTCATTTCCGGCATCGCCGTGTACTGTCACCGAGACACCTACTTGCGCAAAGCCCGGAAAATGAACAAGGATGCAGAATCCGCCCAGTCCTGCACCGACTCGAGTGGGAGTTTCACCAAGTTTAACGGACTGTTTGACAGCCCGGTCAAGGAGTATCCGCAAAATATTGACACGCCTAAGCTTTACACCAACTTGCTGTCCAACGGCAAGGAGCTACCACCCAGCAGCGATGCCAAGTCCATGATTGTAGACAGTCATGGACAACCTCCAGAACTGGCGGCACTGCCAACTCCTGAGTCTACACCAGTGCTTCAGCAGAAAAGTATCCAACCAATTAAGAACCAGTGGGAGAAAGCTCAGAACAATATCAATGCCGCGAGGAAGGAATCACCGTTAAAAAGCCCTCAGATTATCCCATCCAGCCCTCCTCCCCATTCGCCTATAAACCATAGCGGCCAAATACCAAGTGCAGTGGTCCTTCCCAATGCCACCCATGCCTATAACATGTCTTTCTCAAATTCCAATGCGCACAAAGCTGAGAGGAAAGTACAGAACATAGAAATGTCAATCACTGGTCATTCGAGTAAGAAAGAACAGCGGAGAGCGATTGAGGCAAGGAACACACTGAACGACCTTCTGAAACATCTTAACGAAAGCGGCAGCAATTCGAAAGCTATCTTAGGAGATGTCCCGATGACCCGTCAAAATCTCATGCTGGACCCAATGACCAAAATAGTTGAAATGCCGCCCAAGGTTCCAAACAGAGAGGCCTCACTATATTCTCCATCATCCACTCTACCAAGACACAGCCCCACAAAGCGGGTGGATGTTCCAACAACTTCAAATATCCAATTGTCAAGTTTAGAGAGAGAGCGAGGCTACCCAAGAAATTCTTCACAGAGGCATTCAATATCCGTACTCCCCAAAAATGTTATCAGTTCGTTAAATGGAGCTGTGTTGTCACGACATCCCAGTTTTAATAGGGGAGGGTACTTCCCTCCCGCACCTCCCATGAGATTAGATTCCGTACACGGTACTCCCCTTGTCATTCAACCGCAGCCTGGCTCTTTGTCCCGCCAGAGCAGTTACACCAGCAACGGGACACTGCCTCGGTCAGGAGTAAAGAGAACACCATCCATTAAACCAGACGTGCCGCCGAAACCATCATTCGGCCAACCCACAACTCCAGTCAAACCACTACACAAGTACAGTTACTAAGACTCTACCCCTTTCTCAGTTAATGTGATGTGGGAGGACTTGAAGATCAAAATTGCATAAAGCTACCAGTGACAATGCTCTGATAGATACACAAAACAAGTGGCCAAAGTAGCTACATTTCCTCAAATGGCATCTTTAATTAAGACTGAAGGCAGGAACGTTCTCCTGCTGCGCAGAGATGCTGAGTAATACAGAAGGTGTTACTGTTAAGATGTGGAGTCCCGGAGAAGTGCAACATGGAATTTATCCTGTGAAATTAGTTGAAGCATCAAACGTATAAGGAAGTACTTGAACAATGGTTCCATTTTCACTGCTGTTGGGCATCGTCTTCCCATTAAATGTGAACACTTTTAAAGACAGAACCCACATTTGTCTTGTCGCTTGCACAGACATTTCATGACTTTTCATAAGACTTCTTTGATTTCATCAACTGTGCTTTGGTTTGACAGAATGCCGCCGTAGCCCAATTGTAGCAAAGACAGATACTTTTGTGTGGCATTCGCTCCGAATGTCACCACGAATGCTGTGTAAACCACACAGACTAGGATGCACTTAATGGTTCTTGTTGCAGCTGTTGACGCTGCGTTGCCTGATAATACTGAGCACGACTGAACTCTGAAGTGGACCCGAAACTTCCTGTCCTACTTGCAGATTTACTCGGACCATATCACTGTGCTGAGCGCAGCTGCCTGTCTACGGCCCCTTTTCTTTTAGAATGGTGTCCCCCGTAGCTTAACCAAATGTAACATCTATTACATTCGACGCTTACATCAATAATTGTAAATTTGTACGGTCAACATATCTGGCAAAATCTGTAGACAAGGAGCTGCCCTGCCACAGAGATGGGCACTGTACAAGATAAAGGAGAGTGCAATCACTTTGTTAAGGAGCATTTAAATGTGATTATTAGGGCACCCTGAAGAGTCATGCAGGTAATGACACTGTTCTGTAAATAGTGTGTGTGTGTATTCACCTGGATTCTGTGCATCTTGTGCCTTATTCAATAAGCATTATCATTGATATTGAAACCTTGTCAAGTGTTCTTGAACAGAAAAATCTGCTTTCCAGTGTGCCACCTGTATTTTAATTTTTAAATGGTTTCATATAAAATTAAATACATCAAATCACAGCCTGAAATGTAACAGTGACCTACAGCCAGAGGTGGGAGAAAACACAAGCGATCAGAATTTGGCTTCATCCCAGTTTTGACAAACGTTCCACTCTGCAGTTTTTGACAAAAGCGAAGGATAACTTTTTTGTAAAAAAAAAGTAGCAAAATTAGTTGAGCAAAATTTTGAGCTGGTGCCTGTCACATTTGGAAATGTGTAAAAGCACCAACTCGCACAAGGTAACCCATGCTTCTTATTGACATTGACCAGAGGGATCGATCTGCATGGATGAAATACTAACTGTATCAAACAGAAGGTAGAAACGCCCAGGATAAAAGTGGTATAATTCACTCACGGTAATCAAATCGATGCAACGCCACAGATTCTTTGTGGCCAATGGGCAAACCGTTCATTTCAATGTTATCAAAGTTAAAATAGTAATTCTGCATCCATTCTGGCTAAAGATTAAAACAGAGAGAAAAACCTATATTAGTTAAAACAATGCTGCACTGTATATTGCAATTTGAGCCCAGGCTCAATTTTACATTGCTATTTTCAACATCCTGTATTGCCTATACACTTCAATTCACCAACTACATTGTGTTCGGGTAAATCCAGATTGGTTCTCTTTATGGTACATTGGCAAGCTAACCCAGAAAAGGAAAAAAAAAAGTTGTTGTTGTATAATGGTCTTCTGAAGTAACATGTATAGAAAACCCCTTGTAAACTTGTACTGTGGAAGTGTACATAACTACATACATTTTGTTTTTAACACCGCATGTAAAGTCAAAATAAAAGAATCAAATGGAATATTTAATGCTTTGTTGCTCCCGTGTTGACATTCTTCCTCCTCTAAATATACGAGGTGTGATTCCTGACTTGCCGTAGATTTAGTCTCAAAATCATTGAATTATTGATTTTCAGTCCTTACCAGACATCACGTCACTTTACAATTCCATTCGATGCCTGCTAGTTCATAAATATTTGTTTTTACGACAAAGCAATTTTTCTCACCATCGACTAATTAATAGTTTCAAAAGTTGTTGCAAAGAAACACAGAAAGTGTGGAAGAGCAGAGGGATCTTGGGTTCCGGGTCCATAAGACTCTCAAATCGGCCTCGCAGGTGGAGGACGTGATTAAGAAAGCTTACGGTGTACTGGCCTTCATTCATCGAGGGATTGAGTTCAGGAGTCAGGAGGTAATGCTGCAGCTTTATAGGACCTTTGTCAGACCATACTTGGAGTACTGTGCGCAGTTCTGGTCGCCTCACTATAGGAAGGACATGGAAGCTATTGAAAGGGTGCAGAGGAGATTTACAAGGATGTTGCCTGGATTGGGAGGCATGCCTTATGAAGACAGGTTGAGGGAGCTGGGACTGTTCTCCCTGGAGAGACGAAGGTTGAGAGGCGACCTGATAGAGGTTTACAAGATGTTGAGAGGAATAGATAGGGTGGACTCTCAGAGACTATTTCCCAGGGCTGAAATGGTCGCGACGAGAGGGCACAGATTTAAGGTGCAGGGAAGCAAGTACAAAGGGGATGCTAGGGGAAAGTTTTTCACTCAGAGGGTGGTGAGTGAATGGAATCGGCTGCCGTCGGTGGTGGTCGAGGCGAACTCGCTGGGGTCTTTTAAAAGACTTCTGGATGAGTATATGGGATCCAATGGGAATGGGGGTTATAGATAGGTCTATGGCTGGGTAGGTTTTGATGTGTTCGGCACAACTTGTGGGCCGAAGGGCCTGTTTGTGCTGTAGTGTTCTATGAAAACCCAGAATCCTTATGGTGCAGAAGGAGGCCATTCAGCCCCTTAAGTCTTCTCCAACCACAATCCCATCCAGACCGTATCCCCATGACCTTATGCATTTACCTTAGCTAGTTTCCCTGACACTAAGAGACAATTTAACATGGCCAATTTATTTAACCTGCACATCTTTGGACTGTAGGAGGAAACCGGAACACCTGGAGAAAACCCATGCAGACACGGGGAGAATGTGCAGACCACACACAGACAGTGATCCAAGCCGGGAATCAAACCCAGGTCCCTGGTGCTCAGAGGTGGCACTGCTAACCATTGTGCTATCCCACTCGATTAAAAAAAACAAGATTCCACAATAATGAAGCATAAACATTGTTTTAGGAAACGAGAACTGTTCCTCAAAACATAAGCTCACCATGGAGCAGACTATGAGTAAATATGTTTTTCAGCTAGGTATAGTAAGAAGTCTCATTACATTAGGTTAAAGTCCAACAGGTTTATTTGGTAGCACGAACATGAGATTTTGCAAGCTTAGGCAAGTCGTGGGAGTTACAGATAGTGTGACATGAACCCAAGATTCCAGTTGAGGCCTTCCTTTGTATGAAACTTGGCTACCAGTTTCTGCTCAGCAATTCTGCACGATCATGTGTCTTGAAGGCTGCCTTGGCGAATGCTTACCCAAAGATCAAAAGCTGAATGCCTGTGACTGCTGAAGTGTTCCCCAACAAGAAGGAAACATTCCTGCCTGATGATTGTCGAGTGGTATCCATTCATCCATTGTTGTAGTATCTGCATTGTCTTGCTGATGTACCATGCCTCAGGACATCCTTTCTTGCAGTGCATCAGGTAAACAACGTTGGCCGAGTCATAAAATTAGGTACTCTGTACCTAGTGGATGGTGTTCTCATGTGAGATGATAGCATCTGTGTTGATGAACCAGCATGTCTTTGCTGTGTCAAGACTGAGTGGTATTGTGGTCACTGTTCTCCTGAAGGCTGGGTAGTTTGCTGCAGACAATGATCTGTTTGAAGTTGCGCGGTTGTAAAATCTCACTAACTGTCTTGGCTGGAGATAATTCATATCTCTTTAACCTATGCTTAACCCTCTCTCCACTCAAATTGTCTGCATCTGTAAAAATTTAATTACCTATTATGACTCGCATTCCAACCATTACCTTGTAATTGAGTTTGCGTCTATAAACACCCTGTTTGTGAACACGACTCCCATTCACCTGATAAAGGAGCAGCGCTCAGAAAGCTTGTCTGCCAAATAAACCTGTTGGATTTTAAGCTGGTGTTGAGACTTCTTACTGTACCTACTCCAGTCCAACACTGGCATCTCCACATCATTTCCGGTAGGTGACAGGGGATAGTAAAAATCTAATAATTTTTAACCTGCAATGCACACTGCAATATCACATTTCTAGATTAAAAGCACACGCCTTGATATTGTACAGGTCTGTACAACACTTTACAAATTAGCGAGATTCCCTGGGGGACTTTTCCCATCCCGCCTGTCATAGGAATTGTAGCAGGTGGGGGGCAGACTGTGCAACAGTTCGTTGCCTTCAGGCGCAATTTTCCAGTTCTTGGGGCAAACACAGCTGTTTCGATCATTACTGTGTGCTGAATTCACTGGTCTCATTACTCAAGTTGCCTCAGTGCCCCCAGGTTCAGGAAGAGATGAAAGGATTGGTTCCCAATCTTCATCAACATCCAGTTACCCTTGCTAAAAGGGGTATGGGCGAGTAGGTACTGAATGAGGGCAGCTTTGAGCCCCAGGTTGTACAGTTTGCCAGAACTCATTGTGTGTTTGCAGTTGAATGGGATGCTAAGGGGCTGCAGTGCTGGCTGAACCGTGGCAAAGTTTGCACGCTGCTTTCAGATTAAAAGAAACTTTAGATAGGAAAAAACAATAATTGAAGTACATCACAGTTACGAGTGCACAAGTCAGCCCACAGTAAATTATCTGGACTCTATGCCCATGGTTCAATATTTTTGAGTCTTCTTATAGTGGCATGGTGGCACAATGGTTAGCACTGCTGATCACAGTGCCAGGGACCCAGATTCGATACCCAGCTTGGGTCACTGTCTGTGCGGAGTCTGCACATTCTCCCAATGTCTGTTTAGATTTACTCCAGGTGCTGCAGTTTCCTGCCACAGTCTGAAAGACATGCAGGTTAGGTGTATTGGCCATGCTAAATTTTCCATCAGTGTACCCCAAATAGATGCCAGATTGTGGCAATGATGGGATTTTCACAATATCTTAATTGAAGCCATAGTGTAAGCCTACTTGTGACACTAATGAACTTCTACCAAAACTCCACTTTTCCATTCTATCGCCAAAATCTTGCTCTTGTTCATTACGATGGGATAGAAACATAAAGAATAGATACAGGAGTAGGCCATTTGGCCCTTCGAGCCTGTACCACCATTCAATATGATCATGGTTGATCATGCACTGTGTTCCCCACTCCCACTTACTCTCCATACCCCTAAATCTCTTTCACCACAAAAGGATATGTGCAAGAGGGAACTGAACATATCTAACAAATTGGCCCCAACAGTTTTCTGTGATAGAGAATTCCACAGGTTCACAACTCAGTGAGGAAGATCTTCCTCATCTCAGTCCTGAATGGCTTATCCCTTATTCCTAGTCTGTAACCCTTGGCTCTGCACTTTCCCAATATCAGGAACATTCTCCCCACATCTACCTGTCCAGTTCCATCAGGATTTTATATGTTTCTATGAGATTCTCTCTCATTCTTCTGAATTCCAATGAGTACAAGCTCAGCTGATCCGGTCTCTCTATCAGCTCTGCCATTCCAGGAAGCAGTCTGGTGAAGGGTGATTTCAACAGGAAACCCCATTGACAACAATGGGAGCATAAAATCCTTCTGCCAGCGAGCTGCGCACCACTCCGCAACTGTGAAACACACCACAGAAGAGGAAAATCCCACCCCTCAACCATATTATCAGAATAACCCAATAGCTAGACCTTATACATCAATAAGAGTTTCCACTGATATCTGGCTGCAAATTGGGAGAAAGTTGAGTTGATACAAAGAGGAACGAACATTTGATCTCAAAGAAACACCAAATCCTTGACTTGTGGAAGGAAATCAAGGTTTTTAAATGCTACATGCAACACAAAAGGAACAAGCAAAATAGGAAATGTAATTTGATAATATTAAATGGGTAACCATGCAAAATAAGCTATCGCAACAAACAGCATTTAGACCAAGAAATCCTCTCAACAGCAGAAAAGCCAGTTCCTGTTGCTTGATGTGTGAAAGGATCTGGCAATTGTGTTTTCTAACATGTAATAATAAACCTGTACAATCAAAATTGTCACGACTCCAAGCGCTATGAAGGCAGTACAGACTTCTTAGCATTCCAAAGGCATGCGACTCCCATCAAAAGACATCAGGGAACAGTCCCCTGGCTATATCACCATCAATAAATCACAAAAAATACATATTTATGCAGAAAAACACATCGCAATTGCAATGAATTGAGAAATGTCCATTCTAACCTAACTCCCTTCAATATATATTTGCATGCCTGCACCTTAAAGATGTGCAGGTTGGGTGGATTGGCCATGCTAAATTGACCCACATGATGGAGGGATTGACAGGATACGTGGAGTTACGGGAACATGGTCTGGATGGGACTGTGGTCGGTACAAACTTGATAGGCCAAATGGCCTTCTTCAGTACTGCAGGAATTCTATAATTCTACGGAATTCTCAATTCCTGTTGAGAAAACACAACTACCAGCAACTGCCAGCATTCATTGCCCAACCCTAACTGCCCTGGAGAAGGAAGAGTGGTGGTGAGTTGCCTTCCTGAGCTGCTGCAATCCAATGACATGTAAGTACACTTCCAGTGCTGTTGGGGAGGAAGGTTCAGAATTTTGATTCAGCGACTGCAAAGGAGCAGAGATATATTTCCAAGGTGGTGTGTGATTTGGAGGGAATCCTCCAAGCAGTGATGTTCTGATGTGTCTGCCATCCTTGGGTTTGGAAGGTGTCGTCTACGGTGCCTCCTGCAGTGCGTCTTATAGATGGCACACAAGGCTCCTATTGTGTGGCAGTGGAGAAGGAAGTGAATATTTATGGGTAAGTTGCCAATCAAGCAGGGCTGATTTGTCCAGGATAATGTCAGGCTTCTGCAGTGCTGTCGGTGTTATACCATGCAGGAAAGTGGAAAGAATACCTTTATATTCTTGCTTGTGCTTTGTAGATGGTGGAGACACTTTGTAAGTCAGGAATTGGTCAAGAGCCTTCAACATACAATGGAATTTACGCAGAAACTGAGAGAAGTGAACTGGACAGACCAACAGCTGATCCACGTCAATGCAAGGATCATTTGCCTAAGCAGGTAAATATACACCTAGATATCTCTCTTTGGATACCTCTCCTTACACCAATCTGAGGTCCCTACCTGCTTCAAGAAGATGACCATCATTCCTGTGCCTGACAGTGTGCCTTAATGCGTACAGCCCAGTGGCTCTGACATCCATCATCATGAAGTGCTTCAGAAGGATAATTGTGGTATGCATCACCTCTGGTGTCCCAGACTGCCTGGGTCCACTACAGTTCATCTATTGCCACAACATGTCCACAATAGTCCTACACGCAATCCTGGAACACCTGGATAACAAGGACATTTACATCAAACTCATTTTTATTGACTACAGTTCATCTTTAAACACCATTATCCCAACAAAACACATCTCCACAATTCGTGGCTTAGGACTTGGCTCCACTCTCTGACTGATCCTAGACTTCCTCACCCACAGACAGTAAGGAGAGATAATGATACCTCCTCCACAATCATCCTCAACACTGTCTGCAGCTCACCCTCCACCTCAATGACCCAACCGCATCAGGTCACAGACACCTACTGCAGACCGACTGCCTGGGATCACACTGCATCCACAAGCTCCCATTTACTGCAGCTATAATATCTCACCTGCCCTGCCACATTTGTTGCATTTTAGTTAATTAATTTCTTAATTTTAAAAAAATTAATGCATTCAATTTTGTTTGTGCTTATATTCTCATTATTTCAATTCTGAATTTGGATAGGACAAATAGGAAGTATTCAACAGCCAAACTTTTCCCTGTGGTATCACATCTCAATTTTTGTTTCTAAATGCAGGTTTTGATTGGCTCCTAGTGGTGTCTAGGCCCGAGGGCTTATTGGAAAACTTGTCCTCTCCCTCTCAATCTTTATAGCTCCAAAGTCAGGTAACGTAATAGCACAGTGGTTCTCACAGCACCTGGGATCCAGGTTCAATCCCAGCCTAGGGGACTGTCTGTGTGGAGTCTGCACATTCACCCAAGTCTGTGTGGGTTTCCTTCGGGTGGTCTGGTTTCATCCCATGGTCCAAAGATGTGCAGGTTAGGTGGATTGGCCGTGCTAAATTGCCCCTTAATATCCCAAGATGAGTAGATTCAGGGGATTAGTGGGGGAAATGCGGGAATAGGGCAGGAGAGGGAGTGGGGGTGAGCCTGGTTAAGATGCTCTTTTGGAGAGTTGACGCAGGCTCAATGGGCCGAATGGTCTCTCTCTGCCCTGTGCCTATAGTGACTCAATTAACAAAAATCTATCAATCTCAGTTTTAAAACTAACAATTGGCCTCCATCCAACAGAAAAAAGTTTGAAATTTCCAGCATCCTTTGTACGCAGAGATTTTAATAACTTCTGTGAATTCTATGAAAAGTTTCTTGGAAATCTCACTCTGACACTCTTGATCATTATTACCCCGAAGTCTCCTTGGATCTCTTAGTTTTTCAGTCTCTCCCTCTCAATCTGTATAATCCTAAAGTCATTTTGGAAATCTCACTTGCTCTCATTCTCAATCACTGTAGCCTCAAAGTCTGCCCACTTCAAATCTTGACACATTTAGTCCTTGAATAAATTTGAATTTTTAAAGAGTCACTTTCCTTCCAACACACAATGGTCTGTATGCTGCCACTTTGTAAAACAGTCCAAATATTTTTCTATGTAAATACAGTTCCCCTCAGCCTCTAGTGTAATCACAGCTTAGTTTTAATTTTCAGTTTCCCACAGTTGCTCTTGGACAATTAAAAGGTAAATCATGGGTGACAGGGGGAGGAATCTATATCCCTGGTGATACGACTGACCATGGGAGACACTCTATATGTGACAATGTCATAGAGTCAAGGATGAGGTGACAAATTCTGAATATTAGAGCCAGACTTTCCAGGAGTGAAGTTATCAAAATCTCGGCACAACAAGTCTCACAACACCAGATTAAAGCCCAACAGGTTTATGTGGAATTATGCGCTTTCAGTGCACTGCTCCTTCATCAGGTGATGAAGCAGTACAAGTCAGATCACTCACCTGATGAAGGAGCAGTGCTCCGAAAGCTCGTGATTCCAAACAACTTGTTGGACTTGAACCTGGTGCTGAGACTTTGTACTGTGCTCACTCCAGTATCTCCACTCAGAGACATTAGGGGATTTGTGGAAAGAGGTGGACGGATTGAGTTAGGTTGCAAATCAGCACTTAATGGCTCAAAGAGTTAATTGGCCTCCTCTTTTTCCACATCTACTGGTTTATGTGATTCAAACAGCTTTATTCTCGGGGCAATGGGTCATGTAGATGCTAATCTTAAATGGAGTAAAGTACAGCATCAAATTTCTTTTCCAGCAACACACTTGAACAGAACCTGAATCATTTATGATGATGCCTGGTTCCAAATCGTAGCTGTTAACAATAAAACTTCTCTCACCAACATGGAAAGTAACGTGGTGACAGGTCTGATGGAAGGATTAGCAGATTCCGAAGGACATGAGAATCTTGACAGAAAGATCATCGTCTTGCACATATGGACCAAATATAGGAGATTGAAGACAGAATCATTGCAGCCAGCCTCTCCCTTTAGCCTGACTTGAGAAAAATCGATCCACAGATTCAGATCAAATAGATGTCATGAAGTTTATGCAGTTAGTTGCAAGTAACCCCTGCCCAAATGCAGAAATACCAATTGATGCACCTTCTCTTTTGCACATCTTAAGACTTGAGCTTTCTCATTGCAAAACTCCATTAAGGGGTACTCAATAAAACAAAGTCCCGAATACCAAAGACAGAACCAATCTGTTGCAGATAATAGGAACATTTCAAGAAACATGCACACACAAATTTGGCACATTATTTCTCAAGGTGGGTTCTATTGCAGGTCCCAAGGCAGCATGGTGGCACAGTGGTTAGCACCAGGGACCTGGGTTCGATTCCTGGCTTGGGTCACTGTTTGTGTGGAGATTGTACGTTCTCCCCGTGTCTGCATGGGTTTCCTCCAGATGCTCTAGTTTTTTTCTACGTTCTGAAAGACGTGCTGGTTAGGTGCATTTACCCGAACAGGCACTGGATTGTGGCAACTAGGGGAATTTCACAATAACTTCATTGCAGTGTTAATGTAAGCCTTATTTGTGACTAATAAATAAACTTTAAACTTTAAGACCTCTGTCAGATTCTTAGACCAATTAAGCATTTTTTTAAAAAAATACTAATGCTACACAAACTTGCACATAACTCAAGAAGAATGTAACTCCCTGAGGCCTTAATTGTGATTGTACTGGATGGTGTGATACTGCGCTGATACTGTATCTACCAGCCCCACTCCGTGCTGAATGAGTAACATAGTAATGTCAGTATTGTTAATGTCAGTCAGTCAGTCGGTTAGGATTATATTCACTAGAGTTTAGAAGAGTGAGAGGGGATCTCAAAGAAACTTATAAAATTCTAACAGGGTTAGACAGGGTAGATTCAGAAAGAATGTTCCCAATCGTGGGAGAGTCCAGAACTAGGGGTCATAGTTGAGATAAGCAGTAAACATTTTACAATGAGGTGAAAAGAAATTTCTTCACTCACAGGATGGTGAACTTTTGGAATTTACTACCACAGAAAGTAGTTGAGGCCAAGAAGAAATTAGATATAGCTGTTAGGGCTAAAGGGATCAAGGGATTGGGGGCGCGGGGATGGTCGGATGGTCAGAATATTGAATTTGATGATCATTCATGAATATCAGAGCAGGCTCAAAGGGCTGAGTGGCCTGCTCCTGGTTGTAGTTTCTACGTTTCTAAGGTAGTTATTTGCAATCTCCTTAGTCTTGACGGAACAAAAATAGTTTTTTCAATTCTTTCCTGGGATGTGGGCATCCCAGGCTGGGCCAACATTTGTTGCCCATCCCTAACTGTCCTTGATCTGAAAACTAGGCCATTTCAGATGGCATTTAATAGTCAAACACATTGCTGCGGATCTGAAGTCACATGTAGGTCAGACCAGGTAAGGACAGCAGATTTTCTTCCCTAAAGGACATTTGTGAACCAGATGGGTCTTTACAACAATCAATGTTATCAAGGTCTTCATTAGACATTTAATTCCAGATGAATTCAAACTTCATTAGCTGCCGTAGCAGGACCCAAACTCTCACTCCAGGAGCATAACTCTAGGTGTTTGGATTACCAGTCCAATGACAATATTACCATACCAACGCCTCCCCATCCATCAGTCCCATCTTTTGCTCCATGGTAGAGGAGGTACCTATATAACCAGACTTGGCAAATTGATGGTGAGCTACCAGCTGAATTACTACACTGTTAATCTGACATACTGTACTATAAAAGAACAGGTTGGACATTAACTATAGATTCCCTGTTAACCATACCATCCAGAGGCCAGTTATCACAAAACAGTGCGGAGGAATCATTCCATCCTTCTCAGATGGGGAATTTCAGTGGCTGCTCCAAAGAAATAGCCTGGGAGCAGCCAGCTATAGCTGGAAAACAACAAAGGAAATACCGTACCTAAAAAGCAAATCTAAAATGGCAACATATGATAAACAGTTTTGAAGTTATGACCTAAATCTAACCTTTTCTTTCGAAATGTATGAACTACAATCAAGCAGTTATATCATTGTAGCTAACTTATCTATTCCCAGAAAAAAATCACTTCAATATGGTATACGAAAGGCTTGTAAAAGGGAGCATTTTGAACTTTCAAACTACCGTCAGTACATATGGCAAAATCATCTAGTGTATGGAAAAACAGCGACAGAGCATTAAGGAGCAGGAAAAGATGGCATTAGTCCAAATACTTACTATTCGAATATTACATACTGCTAACTTTGTATACATTGTAAATTGTAAAAATCCATCAAAGTCACATCCATTTGGCTTTTGCAAGGTTAATAAGTTGACTCAACTTTCAGACTCTTCATTATAAAGTCCCCAAGTTCACTGTGTGCACCTCTATTCAATTCAAAATCCCAACAACAATCCAATTCCAGTCTTCACCAAAGTTAAAAAATCTGAAAACCTGCCTTTTCTTAGCTTTAAATCAATGATGTCGAGTTCAGCTGTTCTGTGTTTGATTACGTGAATCTGTTTACTATTCATGCTCATTGTGCTCGACAGGTTACAGCTGGGCACGGACTCGCTGGAAAGTAAATAAAGCTGTAAAGAGAGCTGGAAGGCAGGGCTAAAGCATGGAGTAGACATTTTGAAGTACCGTGAATAAAACTCCTACATACATGGAAACGAGTGTCATCTGAAAGAAGTAAAATTTATAAAATAGAATTATACAATCCCAACAGTGCAGGAGGAGGCCATTCAGCCCACCATGCCTGCACCAACCACAATCCCTCCCCAGGCCCTATACCCATAACCCCACATATTTACCCTGCTGATCCCCCTGACAATAAGGGACAATTTAGCATGCCCAATCAACTCAACCTGCATATCTTTGGCATTTAGGAAGAAACCGGAGCATCTGGAGGAAACTCAAAAGGCTCAAGGAAAAAGTGCTGATACTGCACAGGCAGTGACCCAAGACCAGAATCGAACCTGGGTCCTTGGCGCCACTCCAAACTGCACTTCTTTACACTGAGCCACACCTTTAAGTGAGGCAATCAGATCAAACATTCTATTTCATCTTGTGAAATATTTTCTAAATTTCACAGAAAGAAACTACAGTAAATCTTTCAAGTGGAATTAAATAATTATATAGCACAGATCTAACGTAGGATGTGATCAGCATTAATCAAATCATCCAAAATTTATTTAAACTAATCTGAAATTCACAATTACATCAGTACATAACCAAGGTAACAATGAATTGAACAACCTTTGCTAACAGTTAATAAAGTTGTCATAATCCCAGATGACCGTAGGCTGTGAGTGGTGATGATTTAACCAGATGATCACCACTCCTCAGGGGAGGGGCAAGGTTAAGAAGGTGGGGCCTTTGTGAATAACCTCAGCCAACACGGGAATTGAACCCACGCTGTTGGAGTCACCCTGCGTCACTAACCAGCTGTCCAACCGATTGAGCCACACCATCCACACCCACACCGCCCCCTTACTGATATAAAGAGTGAGAAGCTTATTCTAAGAGTGAATTAATGCAGGTAAAGTTGCATTCAACTCCAACAAATTAGGATATTTAATGAATATGTGAACAATTTAAGAATATTATCTTAGGCTGTATTTTATTTTCAGAACGATTGAAAAGTCATGCAATTCTCCAGTGTTTTGGACAAGTAAATCTCCCAAAGAGTATCCCATTTCTGATTGTCAGGAGCCTACATTTGTTTTTGTCAATCTTTTTCTCTTTACATATCTATGGAAAATTTTACAGTCAGTTTTGATGTTTCCTGCTAGCTTACTTTCTGCACTAGGACTCCAACTGTTCATATTATATATTAATGATTTGGAAGCGAGAATTCAAAATATTATCTTCAAGCTTGCAGATGATACAAAATTGAGCGTGAGGACATGCAGAGATGCCTCAATGTGATTTGGACAGGATGAGTGTGTGGGTATCTGCATGGTAGGTGCAGTATAATGTGGATATATGTGAGGTTATCCGCTTTGGTAGCAATAAGAGGAAAACAGATCATTACTTGAATGGGTATAAATTGAGAGAAGTGGATACTCAATGAAAGTTTGAGTCCTCATGCATCAGTCACTGAAAGTAAGCATGCTGGTTTTAAAGTTTATTTATTAGTGTCACGGGTAGCCTTACATTAACAATACAATGAAGTTACTGTGAAAATCCTCTATTCACTACAGTGCAGTGCTAGTTCAGGTACAACAAGTGAGAATTTAGCATGGCCAATGCACCTAACCAGGATTGAAAGGGGAAACCAGAGCACTTGGAGGAAACCCACGCAGACACAGGGAAAATGTGCAAACTCCACACAGTGACCCAAGCCAGGAATCAAACCCGTATCCCTAGAGGGTGCTAACCACTGTGCCATGCACCACAGGTAGTAAAGGAGGCAAAAGGCACGTTGGCCTTCATAGTGAGAGGATTTGAATATCAGGTTAGGAATGTTTTGTTGCAATTATACTGGGCATTGGTGAGACCACATCTGGAGTATTGTGTGCTGTTTTAGTATCCTTTGCTGAGGAAGGTTATTCTTGCTATCTGTCTATGAGGACAGACTAGGTTCATTAGGACGATATTCACCAGAGTTTAGAAAAATGAAAAAGGGATCTCATAGAAACTTTTAAAATTTTAGCAGGATTAAACAGAATAGATTCACAAAAACATTCCCACTGGTGGGGGAGGTCAGAACTAGTGGACATAATTTGAGGATATGGATAAACCTTTTAAACCTGATGTGAGGAGAAATTTCTTCATCCAGAGGATGGTGAACGTGTGGAATTCAAGATTTCAAGAGGCGATTAGATATAGCTTACAGGGCTAAAGAGACCAAGGGATACAGGGGGAAAGTGGAAATCAGGATATTGAATTCGATGATCAGCCATCATCGAGATGAATGCAGAGCAGGCTCGAGAGGCCGCCCCCTGCTTCTGGTTTCTATGTTTCGAGATATCCTCACATTAGACACAGATTCTGGCTGGGATTCTATCAAAAAGATTCTACATGCCGAATCTGGGTAAGAGAAATCCCATTGGTTTTTTAGTGGGATTTTTAAAATGAATCTCCTACACTCTGTCACAGAAAGCCTTAGCGTGAATCACAATATAAATCTGTGAACGGGGCCTATTCTCACTGGAGAGGCCAGCGGCATAGTGCTGAACAGGCCATCGTACATACACCAATCTGTCAGTGCCAAGACTGGCACATGCACAGTAGCCCCGCACTGCCGACCTCCAGATCACCGGCCAGCCCCGCAACCTCACATTCTGACCTCCCCCGATGCTCTGACCACTGGCCCTCCTTGTTCTCCGGATCAGTCCTGACTGTCCCTACCCCTATCTTCCCATCTGCCCTCTCCCCCACTCCACCACACTCACCAATTCCAACCTCCCAATCCCACTCCCCCACTGGCAGCTCCATTCTTCCCATATCTGCATGGATTTCCTGCAGGTGCTCCAGTTTCCTACTATACTCCAAAGATGTTTGGATTGGCCATGCTAAATTGCCCTCACTGGGATTAGCAGGGCAGATAAGTGGCATTACAGAGATAGGGCCTGGTTGGGATTGTTGTCAGTGTCGGCTGAAGGCCTCCTTCTGTGATTATATGGGGGTAATTTTGCTGTCCTGCATGCCACGGGAATCATAGCAGGCGGAGGAGGGGCAGACTATGTGAAAGTTCATTGACCTTGGGCGGGATTTTCCAAGCATGGCTAAAAAATCCCACCCTCTGAGTTTACGTGATTAATAATGTAAAAGATTTCCAAAAAGGATGGAAAAAGTTTCAGCCCAAACATGTATTAGGATGTTCTCACAAGTTCTCCTTGCAGAATGTTTTCGACAACCACACACTTTATGGATGGATAGAATTGTGCAATCTTCCTTATTTAGACAGAACAGCAGTAAATCACATCCATATATTACCTCAAAACAGGTTACTGCAATTCCCAAAGCCTTTAAATCAAAACTATAGATGTTGGATCTTTTGATCCTCACTGAAACCTTCCTTCAATCCCCCCTTAAATTCAACTCCCGCCCTCAAGATCCTCCAGCCAATCGTACCCATCCACCAAACACATTTTGCTCCTGTGTTCTTTGGCACGCGGCACAGAGGGAAAATATCGGGAACAATTCAGGCAAAAAAAATAAACAGCTTTTGTGGCATAAGATCTAAACTCACTGGCAGACAACAAAAAAATTAGCTTGGGAAAATAAACAGCTTTATAGGTGGCTGTGGCTCCATGCAACCCAAACCCTTCAGATAGTAACAAGCCACATTGTCTCTATTCCCAAAGTGCTTAGATTGGAAATTTCAGTATTTTATATTTTTAATCAAGATTTACCACTTGTTTAAATGAATGAACTCAGCAACCTGAACACAGAAATATTTTGTTTGAATATTTAGAATATAAGGACAATAATTGAGAGTCTTTCGCAGGACGTGAGGAAAGACCAACATTTTTTGTCCTTGGGAAGGCCCTTGACACACCGATCTCTAACCAGCACTTCAGTCGGATTGTGGGAGGAAACTCATGCTGATGCGGGGAGAACATGCAGACTCCGCACAGACAGTGACCCAAGCCTGGAATCGAACCTAGGTCCCCAGCGCTGTGAGGCAGCAATGCTAACCATTGAGCTACCATGGCACTCTCAGTAAGATAACCTCTGTGCTAGGAATCGGTCAACTGAAACTTCCCTGAATTGCCTCCAATGCAACTACATCTGTCCTTAAATAGAGATCAAAACAGTACAAAGTTCTCCGGGTGTGGCCTCACCAACGCCCTATGGGTTCTAACGAGACTTTCTTACTTTTATATTCCAACACTCTTGCAATAAAGGCCAACATTCCATTTCACGATAATTCGCTGTATTTGTATGTTAACATCCTGTGATTCATCCACAAGTAGTCCAAAGATGTACATGTTATGTTGATTGGCTATGCTAAATTGTCCGTTAGTGTCCCAGATACTTAGATTAGAGAGATTAGCGGGGTAAATATGTGGGATTGCGGGGATAGTGCCTGGGTGGGATTGTTGTTGGTGCAGACCAATGGGCCGAATGGTCTGTATAGATTCTATGAAGTATGCTCAAATCCTTCTGTACCACTCTGCACTCATTCACTATTTAAATAATGATCTACTTTTCTTTTTTATTATTCTCTCCTCCCCCACCCCGTACAACTTGCTTTTTGACTTTCACATTGGTCTGACTCCAAGAGGCAATGAGAGTTATCTCTCTAGGTTGTTCTTTCTGCATTTTTATCTCAGTAATTCCATGTAACGTGTTGGAAGTGTCAGAAGTGTCAATGTCCATGACTCTGAGTACTCTGCTGGGTCCCAGATGATAAGCTTATTGCACACATCATCACTTCACTTGCACAGACTCAAAGGGCAGAACTTTCCCAGTCCCACTGAGCAGCGACTTTACTGGGAGCGGAAGAATTCATTGGTGGATATGGCCAGAGAATTCCGGCTGGTGAATCGATGTCTGTATCTGCTTCCACTACCACTATATTATTTTACATACACTGGCATACTTACATACAATAATCATTACGAGGGACGAAGTGTTGGGGCTTTTAGGTAGCATAAAGACTTATAAAGCTCCGGGGCCTGATGGTATTTATCCCAGGCTGCTAAGGGAGGTGAGGGATGACATTGCTGGGCCTCTGACGCAAATCTTTGTCTCGTCTTTGGACACAGGTGAGGTCCCAGAGGACTGGAGGATTGCAAATGTAGTACCGTTGTTTAAAAAGGGTCAGAGGGATAAACCAGGGAACTATAGGCCGGTGAGCTTGACTTCAGTTATAGGTAAGCTAATGGAGAGGATCCTCAGGGACAGGATGTATGAACATCTGGAGTGCTGCGATCTGATCAGGGATATGCAGCATGGCTTCATTAAGGGGAGGTCGTGCCTTACAAATCTAGTGGAATTTTTTGAAGAGGTGACAAAAACGGTTGATGAAGGACAAGCCGTTGATGTCGTCTACGTGGATTTCAGTAAGGCGTTTGACAAGGTTCCCCATGGTAGGCTGATAAAAAAAGGTGAAGGCGCATGGGATACAGGGCCAGGTATGTAGATAGGTTGAGAACTGGCTTGGGAGGAGGAGACAGCGGGTAGTAGTGGAAGGCTCTTTTTCCAACTGGAGGTCAGTCACTAGTGGTGTGCCACAGAGCTCAGTACTAGGACCTCTTCTATTTGTGATTTATATAAATTTTTTGGAAGAGGGGTAGGTGGTGTGATCAGCAAATTTGCTGATGACACTAAGATGCTTGGATTGGCAGGAACTGAGGAGCAGTGCCAGGCAATACAACAGGACATAGATAGGATGGTAGATTGGGCAGATAGATGGCAAATGGAATTTAATCCGGATAAATGCGAGGTGATGCATTTTGGCCGGAATAATGTAGAGGGGAGTTATAGGATAAAAGGTAAAACTATCAGGAGTATAGAGACGCAGAGAGACCTGGGGGTGCAGGTTCACAAGTCTCTGAAGGTGTCAGTACAGGTGGAGAAAGTGATAAAGAAAGCGTATGGTATGTTAGCCTTCATAGGGAGGGGTATAGAATACAAGAGTAGGAGTCTGATGTTACAAGTGTATAGAACGTTGGTTAGGCCTCACTTGGAGTACTGCATCCAGTTCTGGTCGCCGTACTACCAGAAGGATGTGGAGGCCCTGGAGAGACTGCAGAGGAGATTTACCAGGATGCTGCCTGGTATGGAAGGGCTGTCTTACGAGGAAAGATTGAAAACACTGGGGTTGTTTTCCCGTGAAAGACGTCGGCTGAGAGGGGATCTTTTAGAGGTATATAAGATTATGAGGGGTATAGATAGAGTAAATGGTGGTAAGCTTTTTCCACCATTAGAATCGGATAGAACGAGGGGTCACGGCCTTAGGGTGAGGGGGGCTATGTATAAGACGAATATTAGAGGGCAGTTTTTCACACAAAGGGTAGTGGGGGTGTGGAATGCACTACCGAGTAAGGTGGTGGGAGTAGGCACGCTAGGGTTGTTTAAGGGTCTCTTGGACAGCCACATGAGCGGTCTGCAGATAGAGGGATATAGGAGGACTGTTTAAATACTTTATTTGTTTCCACAGGCTATTCGGTCCACCTTGTTGACCAACAAGGTGCGTGCATTCGGCAGGTCGTGCGAGGGCTGCTCGTGGATGTTACTTCAGGAGTGGCCTAGTGCTTCATGTCGTTGCCCATCAGATGGGCAACATGACAGCTCAGAGACTATCGCTGTTGCTGTGCAGACACATGGATTTGGGCTTGTGTCTGTGGGAGTTTGCGCGTTCTCCCCATGGTTGCGTGGGTTTTCTCCAGGTGCTCTGGTTTCCTCCCACATCCCAAAAATGTGCTCTTAGGCTGATTGTGTAACAAATTGTCCCTATATTGGTCCCTATATGTCATTAAGACGTTAGGATGGCGGCGCAGGCTCGTTGGGCCGAAGGGCCTGTTTCCCGTGCTGTGTTTTTCTTTGTTCTTTGTTCTTTGGCCTAGCTAATTAGTGTCAAAAATATGTCTTATTTTTCTTTCCTCGTGAAACTCACATTCACCTGGCTATGGGGATATTTCAGTTGCAAGCAATAAAAGAACTAACTTCAGAAAGAAAATCAAAGAAGAAGTTTTAATAAAGAAACTTCATTACTCTAACACTTGGGGTCACACCCTGGGCCACATAATTTCCATCTGCTTTTTATTTATATTGGGTCAGCTAACCACCACATCACTTTACCATTGGTTATATTGTCTACTGGATCAGCTGGTCAACATGTTATCATTGGTTAGACTATCATAGATCCAGTGTTACCATTGGTTGCTGTATAACTGATCCAATGTTACTATTGGTTACTATATAGCAGATCTAATACTATCATTGATTATATTCTAGCAGCTAATAGTTTATTTTCCTCTCCCTGCACCATTACATCGTTCTGAGGTGTCCAGCATCTATCCTTAGCCCACTTCCTCAGCCGTGTGCTTTCCAGGATTTAACCACCTTGCCCATTCGAGGCCCATCAGATCCCATCCTGATGGGATGGGTGATTGCCGTATTGAGAGCCTCGACTGCCCCAATTCCGGAGCCGGCGTGCCAGTAAAATTCAAGTAGCTGTCCTTGACAACATTATTCTTCATCAGGTAGGAACCCAGCTTGTCAGCTCTCCACTGTCTCAGTTTGGCATCCAACCTTCAAACAATCACAGCAGCCATAACAGGGACTGTAACAGCTCAACGGCTATTAGGAATGGACAATGAATATTGGACTAGCCAGCAATGCTCACATCCTGTGACAGAATTTATTAAAAATGGCCATAGAATTACAGCTATTAGTGAAGATAGGAATTCGGAGCCTTTTGGGCCTGCTCTCCTTTTCAATTAGATCATGGCTGATCTGATTGTAACCTCATTTCAGCATTCCCACTTACCCCCAGTAACCTTTCGCCTCTTTGCTTCCCAAGAATCTATCTAGCTCTGCCTTAAAAATACACAAAATTACTCCTTCTTGCTGCTTTTCAAAAGGGAATTCCAAAGACTAACTACCTGGAAGGAAGCATTTCTCCTCACCTGTCTTAAATAAGCGATCTCCTATTTTTAAGCAGTAACTCTCAGTTTTAGATTCTCCCACAGGAAAAACGTCCTCTCTATATCCCACCTTGCCAAGATGCCTCAGGATCTTACATGTCTCAGTCTAGCCACTTCTTAATCTTCTAAAATCCATCGGATACAATCCAACCAAAATGAACTATTTAAAATTTCCCCACATTATACTCCATTTGTCAGTCAACTTAACCTGCATTTCTTTGAACTACTTGTGGATGAATCACAGGATGTTAACCAAAATTAACTGTTTAAAATTTCCCCACATTATACTCCATTTGACAGATTTTTACCCTCTTAGCTAACCTATGTCTCTTCCTTGTGCCCTCGTCACAATTTACTTTCCCACTTATCTTTGTATCATTGGCAAATTCAGCAACCATACCTTCAGTCCCATAGGGCAGAACAGTGGTTGGCGTTGCTGCTCACAGTGTCAGGACCCAGATTCAATTCCTAGCTTGGGTCACTGTCTGCGTGGAGTTTACACGCTCCCTGGGTCTGCATGGGTTTCCACTGGGTGCTCCAGTTTCTTCTTACAAGTTCGAAAGAAGTGCTGGTTAGGTGCACTGGCTGTGCTAAATTCTCCCTCATTGTACCCAAACAGACACTGGAGCATGGTGACTAGAGGATTTTCACAATAACCTTATTGCAGTGTTAGTGTAAGCCTACTTGTGACTAATAAGTAAACTTTAATCTTCAGCCAAACTACTTAAATAAATTGTAAGAAGTTGAGGCCTCAGTGTTAACTCCTGTGGCGCATCATGTATATTCTACAACCAGAAAATGATCCATTTACAGCTATACTCTGTTCCTGTTAACCAGCTAATCTTCTATCCATAACAGTTTCTTAACTCCTATACCACGAACCTTTATCTTCCACAATAACCTTCAATGTAGAACCTTTACATAAAGCTTCTGAAAATCTAACTATAGTACATTCAACAGTTGCCCTTTATTCACAGGATATGTTGTTTTATGTTAAACATGATTTCTCTTTCACAAAATCAGGTTGACTCTGCCTGATTATCTTGAAATTATCCAAGTGCCCAATAATAACTTCTTTAAAAATGACTTCTAACGTTTTCCCCATGACAGATGTTAAGCTAAGGGCCTACATTCCCATTTGCACTTCCTGTCTCCCTCCCTTTTTTGAACAAAGGAGTTAGATTCACTATTTTCTAATCCAATGAAACCTTCCCTAATCTAGGAAATTTTGGAAAATTGAAACCAAGGCATCAACTATCTCACTAGCCACTTCTTGTAACACCTTAGGAGAAAGCCGGGGGACCTGGGATCTGTTCAACCACAATTCCAATAATTTGCTCAGTACTATTTCCTTGGTGATTATAATCACCATTACTGTTCTCACTAGAAAGACAAAGACGGAGGAGTGACCTGATAGAAGTCTACAAGACTATGAGGTATATGGACAGATTCACAAGCTTTTTCCCAGGGTGGAAGAGTCAATTACTAGGGGGCAGAGGTTTAAGGTGTGAGGGGCAAGGTTTAAAGGAGATGTACGAGGCAGATTTTTTTACACAGAAGGTGGTGGGTGCCTGCAACTCACTGCTGGGGGAGGTAGTAAAATCACTATCGTATCTGCTTCTAAGGGGCATCTTGACAAATATATGAATAGGATGGGAATAGAGGGATATGGTCCCTGGAACAGTACAGGATTGTAGTTTAGACAGACAGCATGTTGGTGCAGGTTTGGAGGGCCGAAGGGCCTGTTCCTGTGCTGTAATTTTCTTTGTTTTCTGTATATTAACCTGAAGATTGACTGGTTGAACAGGAATATTGTTGTTTGCCCAATTTACAAATACAAATCCCTGGTAAAAGATGCCACATGGAAACAGGTTTTTCTACAAATCCACAGATTATTGGGAATCAATGCTGAAAACTCAGTCAGCAGTTGCAACTTCCATACCCTTTCCATGGATCCCATTCCACTCGTGGTCACTATCAGACATTAAACCAAACCAATCACTATCCCAATGTCATGTTCAGCCCTGGACAAAGATTCCAACTTTGGTCCCCTCCATCACAGTGATTGCCTACTTCCCCATCTCAGCCCATTTTTTATTGAAAATTTCATTCTGCTGTCAATTGCCTCCAGGTTCTAATGCAATGTTCTCTTGGCTAACCCTCCATCTTCCACCAAGACCTTCTCAAATAGATCAGACTCCAATTCCTAAATACCTCAGGGGCAATTCTCCCAGCATGCTCTGCTGTTCTAGCAGGTCGGGAGACATCAGTTCCACGCTGGATATCAACATGGAGCTGAGTTAAGTATTTAAATTCAATTTTCAATTTCATTGGTGGGACTGAAGTCTACGGGCCCCCTAGCATCCCTCCCTCCTCCCTATCAGGAGTGGTTCACCCCAGCAGGGTTTATTCTTGCTCACCACTAATGGGGAACAGGTGGCTGACCCCTCTGGAGACACTCCCAGGATTGGCCATGGTAAATTGTCCATTAGTGTTAGGGGGACAAACAGGATAAATATATGGGATTACGGAGATAGGTCTTGGGTGGCTTTGTGGTCAGTGCAGATTCAATGGGCTGAATGGCCTCCTTCTGCACTGTAGGGATTGTACAAATCTATGATTTCTGACTGCTCATCTCCGCAGACACTCCACTCAACAGAAAGGGCAACTTTGCCATCAAATCTGATCTCAGTCTACTGGAGATCTTATAAACATCCATGTACGGCAGACAGAAATGAGGGCATCTCATTTGCCAGAGCTGAGGACAAGCTGTTTAACTTGGCAAGACTGTGTGTGCCAAGACCAAACTGTATAATGGCCCAGTTTGAGAGTTGCTGTATGCTGCTGACACCACACTGGCATCCCCTGCTGAAGCTCCTTGCAGCCTGGTTCTCCTGGCCCTGTGAGACGCCTGGGATGACAGAGTGGGGGAAACCAAAAGGTAAAAGGGTGAGGCCACAGAGACTTCACCTTCCATCAGACAGGGGAATCACCGAAAAACAAATAAGGAAATGGGAACACTGGCTGACTTCCCAATTCTTGGGCTCAACCAGACGAGTTTCAGCCCTGTTCTGAACAGTGACACACAGTCCTAAAAAGATTTCAATAAAGAAAATAAAAATCCACTGAAGTCCAGCCCTTCATTCTGGCTTTCTGACAGAACTTGGCAAGCAGACACCAGCATGTGATATTTATCTAATTATTTGTTTCCAGTGGAGCCAGAAAGACACGCTGCCTCAAATAATTCAATGCTAAATTTATAGCGATGGTCCCTTCTGCACCTACCCTGTCTGTAAATTTTGAGCTATCCATGATTCATAAGCCGCACAAAACAATAGATTTTCTTCTGTGGCTTTTAGCATGCAGAAATTGCATTACCAAATGAATTACACATGCCTCAAAATTTTCCAAAGCTACATCATTCAACAGGATCTTGTGTAAAGGGGCCTAAGGGGACCTTTGGGGCACATCCAAAAATTACTTGACAAAAGTCAAAGTCTTCAAACATTGCTGTATTGAAAGTAGTCTTTCATCCAATGATCAGATGGCACTGACCCAAAATAGTCCACATAAAGTATCATCTGTATGTCTTAAATTCATTGAAACATGCTGATCTATCCATAGCAAAGTATAACTTGGCCTCAAATCTGCTGTTGTGTCCTCACGCAGTATTGACAGTACTGCAGGCATAGGAGTGGATGGTTCATTTGTTATATATTCTACACACTTGAGCTATTGCAGACGCATAACTCAAGCTCCCCACACTGAATTATAGTTTTTAATCATTGCTGATATTGGATCAAGTCAATGTTTACTACTGCACAACTGTAACTGTGCCAAATTTCACCCCTGTAGGGGTGTTTCCATAACATACACCATTAAAGAGATTGCAACATCTTCACAATCATTGCTGGAACACAAATGGTAAAAGGACAATGTCTCTACCACATCTGTAGACGGGCTACGATGTTGTAATTTTCCTTCACTTAGCACATCACATAGAAGCACACTTGGAAGTTTGGTGCGTATAAAAACAGTTCAGTCACAAAAGCTTTTTCTACAGGGCATTTTTGTTACAGACCACATTTGATCACACACAGCAAAAGCCCTTTGCCCGCACTTCATTCAGACGGCCAACCACAGCTTGGCAAAACCTCCAAATCACAACTGAACCCTGTAAACTGAAAGGAAGATAGAAGCAGCAGCATAAAGGCCTACCTAATTCAGGAGGTCTGAAGATCAATGGCCCTCCACTCTTTAACACCAGGGGCATGATTTTCCCATCCCGTTGCGCTGGTTCAGTAGCATAAAAGGACAGGAAATTTGAACAGAAACCAAAAAAAAAAAATCGAAATTGTGCCCAGCATCCAGCCAATCGCAATCCTCTCAGGCCAATTTTATTGATGTAATCAGCCTCATGCCCAGGTTCACTTAGCTCTCCAACCTCATTGGTGGTGGTCCTCACCATTGAAGATCACAGTTGGTCCACACCAATGGGTAGCAGGTGTGATGGCCTCGCTGGTGGGACCAGATGCCACTGAAGCCTCTCAGATGGTCAGGACTGGAGATCCTGGCAATGCCCACTGGTCACCCTGACAGCTCCAAGTGGGTGGAACCTGAGGGAGAGTAGGACCAGATAGGAGCCAGTTGGGAGGGGAGGAAAGGGTGGAACTCTGCATAGGGGAGGGTGGGGGCTGGTGGTGGGGAGGTGTTTGCAGAAGGAAGGGGTGTCTACAAGAGTGGGGGTGGTGCTGGAACATTGTGTGCAGAGCTAGCTTAGGTTCCACCACCAACTCTCCCACCCCAACCCACACTACTGGCGTGAAACTCTCCATTACCAAAAACATTTACAGTCTGTGGGAAAATCAGCCCCTGGCTATGTCCACTAGGCACCCTGGCACTGGGCATCAGGCAACATCAAGGGGTGGGGCCTGACAGGACAGAACCAGTCAGGAGTGAAGGGAAGGGGGAGAACTCTGCATCGTGGTGGGAGCTGGGGGTGAGGGAGTGTGTGAGGAGGTTAGTGAGGGGGTAGTGGGGGTGGGGGTCTGAAAAAACCAGAGTAAAACTCTCTGGTTTTCAGACTTTTGTGACATTCAAATTTTGGGGGAAAAGGGCAGCCTGGATCTTCCAACCATGGAAATGGAGTCATGGTACACATCAGCCTCTCTGGGGAAGAGGTTGTGTACACATTTACAGTCCTGCTGGAGTAAAACTTTGTACACTGCATCAGACTTTCAACTTTGGGAATACTAGAAGCGGAATTCTCCAACTGCGCTGGTCTAAAAGCCAGAAATTCCCACCTGACCGTCAATGGCATTTCACATTCTCCACAAACCGCTCACTAAAATTCCAGTGGTGTGCAGAATGGGAGAATTCTGGCCTAGATTTCCATATGTGTCTCAGGACAATTCCAATTCAACTCTTGGTCCTTCAGAAACATTTCTTGACACTTTGTGTAATTACCTTGAAGGCTTCAAGCATCTGTCAGGCGAACGGCCTTCATAGCAGTTACAAAGATCCATCCAAATTAATCTTACTTTATTCTTTCATGGGATATGGGTGTTGCTGGCTGGCCAGCATTTTTTGCCCATCCCTCCTTGCCCTTGAGATGACGTTGGTGAGCTGCCTTCTCGAAACGCGGCAATCCACATGCTGTAGGTTGATCCACAATGCCGTTAGGGAGGGAATTCCAGGATTTTGATCCAGCAACTGCAATATATTTACAAGTTAGGATGGTGAGTGACTTGGTGGGGAATTTGCTGGTACTGGTGTTTCCATTTATCTATTACTCTTATCTTTCTAGATGGAAGTGGTTGTGGATTTGAAAGGTGCTGTCTAAAGATCTTTGGTGAATTACTGCAGTGCACCTTGTAGATAATGCACACTGCTTCTACTGACGGTGGAAAGACTGGGTGTTTGTAGGTGTGGTGCCAATCAAACAAGGTGCTTTGTTCTGGATTGTGTCAAGTTTCTTGAGTGCTGTTGGAGCTGCACCAATCCAGACAAGTGGAGAGTATTCCATCACACTACTGACTTGTGCTTTATAGATGGTGGACAGGCTTTGGGAAGTCAAGAAATGAATTACTGGCTGCAGTATTCCTAGTCTCTGACCTGCTTTTGTAGCCATTGTGTTTATGTGGTGCTGGAGTTTGTGGTCAATGTAACCCCAAGGATGTTGACAGTGGGGGATTCAGTGATGGTAACACCATTGAATGTCAAGGGGCAGTGGTTAGAGTGTCTCTTAGATAAGTGATGGTCATTGCCTAGCATTTATGGGGCATGAATGTTACTTATCACTTGTCAGCCCAAGCTGGATATTGTCCAGACCTTGTTGCATTTGAGCATGGACTGTTTCAGTATCTGAGTTAGGAACAGTTCTGAATACTGTGCAATCATCAGTGAACATTCTGATCTTGTGATGGAGGGAAGGTCATTGATGAAGCAGTTGAAGCTGGTTGGGCCAAGGACACTTACCTGTGAGACTCCTGCAGAGATGTCCTGGGCTGAGATATCTAACTCCCCACAACCACAACCATCTTCCTACGCGCCAAGTATAACATTAGCCAATGGAAAGTTTATCTATTGATTCTAGCTTGCCTAGGGCTCCTTGATGCCACATTTGGTCAAATGTTTCCATGATGTCAAGGGTTGTCACTCTCCCCTCACCTCTGGTGTTTAGCTCTTTTGTCCATGTTTGAACCAAGGCTGTAATGAAGTCAGAAGCTGACTCTGGCGGAACCCAAACTGAGCGTCCGTGAGCAGGTGCTGGGCGATGATCCCTTCCATCACCTTTTTAATAATCACAAGAATTTTAGGAATAGAATACATGCAATATGTTATGTAGGTGGCATTCCAACAGATTAGTTCCACTACACATGCACCACCCAGATCGCCGCATTATTAACACAAGCTTCATAGCATATGTGTTACAAATCAGACCAAAAATCTACATTAACGAAGGGAAAAGGCCATAAAATCTAGACTATTGCCATTCCTATTATCCAGTTTATTTTGGTCTTTGTTCTGTGCTGCATCAGTTGATCTCAACCAGATTGTCAGAGAGAAGCCCCAACTCCCATATGTTAGGAGTGGAATATTTGGCAGGTTCGTGCTCTTGATGTGCTGTGGAACAGCTGCTGGAATTACACTTGGATATTGTGTGGGGGATTGTAAGTCAACTTGATGCCTACAAGTCAAGGTGCCAGCAGAAAACGAAGGAGGAGGTGTGAGAAGAGAAAACTGGCACGAGAAACAAACTTATCAAGTACCTGAACAAAAAGATACCTGTTCATGTGCCACAGGAGCTTGGCATGGTCTTTCAACTGATGGTTATACTGATAAAAGTAACCAGTGCTATCAGAATTGACATTCTGCTCCTCATGTGAAAATGTAAAGTAGTGCCTTCCCTTTGCTCACATCTATTCTGATAATAATGCAGGTATAGATTATAGAATTGGATATAGAATCCTTACAGGACAATGGTTAGCCCTGCTGCCTCCCAGCACCAGGGATCTGGCTTAGGTCACTGTCTGTGTGGAGTTTGCATGTTCTCCCCATGTCTGCATGGGTTTCCTCTGAGTGGTCCAGTTTCCTCCCACAGTCTGAAAGATATGCTGGTTAGATGTAGTGACCCAAACAGGCACCGGAGTGTGGTGACTAGGGGAATTTCACAGCAACTTCACTGTAGAGTTAATGTAAGCCTTACTTGTGACTAATAAATAAACTTTAAACTTCACAATGTAGGAAGAGGCCATTTGGCCCATCAAGTCTGCACTGACGACAATCCCACCTTGGCTCTATCCCCATAACCCCGCTAATCCCTCTAATCTACGCATCCCAGAACACTAAGGGCAATTTAGCATGGTCAATCCACGTAACCTGCACATCTTTCAGACTGTGGGAAGAAATTAGAGCTCCTGGAGGAAACCCACACAGACACGGGGAGAATGTGCAGACTCCACATAGCCAGTGACCTAAGCCGGGAATCGAACTTAGATCCCTGGAGTTGTGAGGCAGTAGAGCTAACCACTGTGTCACTGAGCCATCCATAAAGGGAGAGTAGCCCCTTCAGTAATAACAACCATCAGGCCCGTGTGCTAATAGCATCAAAATGCTTAAAATATGCCAATAAATGCAGAAAAATGTTCTTCCCGCTGTTAATCCAGGCTCCAGCCATATCCTGCTTTTCTGATGCTGTTAAATATATAAATTACAGTTCTCCAGAGGATTCCTGCACTGGGCTAAATGAAGAGGTGCGTGAAAACTGGTCATTTGCAGTTTCCATTGGTTCAGTTTCCCAGGCAGTAATTGCTTTCTCTTAATTACTTTCTTTTCTCTACTGCTGGGTGAAAGTCCATCAGCTCGGGCAGAATATTAAAAGGGAAAGCAACGTTTTTTTGCGCATTAAATAAATGAATGAAATTAGAAGAAGTTTTCTTGACATTTGACATTGTAGACTTTCATTCATTTAGCATTTCCTAGCAAATAATTTAAGCATGAAAGTCACTGAGCAAATAACAGAACATAGACCTTACACAATACACAGCAATGCTTTCAAGTTAATTGCCATCCATCATATGCCCAGAGTATTATAATTTCCCATCAGTGTGATGTAACACATTCCTGCTATTGTGCGAGACTCGGCTCCAATAACAACCCTTCATGTGATGTTTGCTTTACATCGGCGCTTTAAAGTTAATAAGATGTTCAGTTTTGTAACTCCGTCAAGAAGGAACAGTAGCTGGAGCCTGAACTAACAGTACCACAAAGCCTCGGCTATAAAACCAAACAGCAGGACTGATATTACATGTTATTTGCAGTGGGGCTGAACAGTTCCTGCAAAGTGAAGTATAATTGCCATTCAGCACTTTGTAAACCTTAATTTGTGTAGTAAACATGGTTTTTTTTCGATACAGGACGATGGGGGGTTAATTGGCCAAAATTAGTGAGCATTTTCACCCTCCACCCAGCACAAACAATAGAAAGTTGTGAATGAGCAACTCAAGCTCCTGGAGCCTGATGCTTCTTAAGGGATCAGGAGGACAAGAAAACTAGCAACTGCTAATTATAATATTTTGTTAATCTCCAATAATTGTTTTTTAAGTAATTAGTTACAAAGAGGCAAGAACCAGTTCAAGCCATACCCAAATTCCTGACTCAACTCAAAATTTCCAAGCCTGCAAATTACTGGAGGGAATAGCCACTTCCACATTCCATTGTAACAATGCCAGTCATCCTGAGTCGGTGGTGTTCCTGCCTCAGAGTCACAGGTAATGGTTTCCAGACCCACTCTGGGACATGAGTACAAAAATCGAGGTAGACACTCAGTATGCAGTACTGAGGGAGTGCTACGTGATCAAAGATATCGCATGGAATTTTACAGCCTTGCTCATCCTGAAACGGTAAAATCCTGCTCGAGTCAATGGACTTTCCCATTGTCCACCCCTCATCCACTCTGATTCCCGTGGCAAGCAGTGAGGTAAAATCCCTGCCATCATTTTTCAGGTGTGATGTTTAACCATGGCCCTGTCTGCCCCACTAGGTGGACATTGTCTATAGAATCCCCTATAGGAGGTGGCCATTCAGCCCATCGAGTCTGCACCTACCACAATCCCACCCAACCCCTATCCTCATAACCCCACATATTTACCCTGCTAATCCCCCTGACACTAAGCTCAATTTAGCATGGCCAATCAACCTAACCCACACATCTTGAGTGTGGGAGGAAGCGGGAGCACCCCATGCAGGAAACCCATGCAGACAAGGGGAGAATGTGCAAACTCCACACGGACAGTGACCTGAGGCCAGAATTAAACCCCGGCTCCCTGCTAACCACTGTGCCATCGTGCCGCCCATTTAGTTTTGCCACCATTATTTGGCTTATTCCCTTTTTTTTTAATTCATAAACATTCATAGAACATTGAACACTACAGCACAAACAGGCACTTCGGCCCACAAGTTGTGCCGATCATACCCATACCTACTAGACCATAGAACTATCTGTAACTCCCAATCCCATTTAGTCCCACGTACTCATCCAAAAGTCTTTTAAAAGATCCCAGCAAGTTCGCCTCCACCACCACCGACGGCAGCCAATTCCATTCACTCACTACCTTGAGTGAAAAACTTACCCCTAACATCTCCTCTGTACTTGCTGCCCAGCACCTTAAAGCTGTGTCCTCTCGTAGTGACCATTTCAGCCCTGGAAATAGCCTCCGAGAATCCACCCTATCTACTCCTTTCAACATTTTATAAACCTCTATCAGGTCGCCTCTCAATCTTCGTCCCTCCAGGGAGAAGAGACCCAGCTCCCTCAACCTATCTTCATAAGGCATGCCCCCCAATCCAGGCAACATCCTTGTAAATCTCCTCTGCACCCTCTCAATAGCTTCCACATCCTTCCTATAGTGAGGCGACCAGAACTGCACACAGTACTCCAATGGGATCTGACAAGGGTCTTATAAAATTGCAGCATTATCTCCCACCTCCTAAACTCAATCCCTCGATTTATTGCCCATCCCTATGTGCTATTGCTGTGGCGCTGCACACGTAGACCAGACCAGGTAAGGATGGCAGATTTACTTCCCTAAAGGACATGAATGAATGAGATGGGTTATTCCAACAATCGACAATGGTTTCATGGGTCATTCTGTAGATTCTTAATTCCAGATTGTCTTAAATTCCGCCATCTGCCATGGTGGGATTCAAACCTAAGTCCCCAGAACATTAGTTGAGTTTCTGGAGTAATAGTCTAGCAATAATATCACTAGGGCCAGCGTCTTGACTTGTATGGTTGTCTGGCTCAATGAGATTTCTCTTACTCTGAGTGACTTGGTCATAAAAGATCCCATGGCTAGAAGGGCTGGAGAGTCATTCCTGATATCCTGGCAAATTGTTATCCCTCAACCGACATGACAAAAGAAAGAGACTAACGGGTTATTATCACACTGCTGTTGGGTACAGACTGGTTGCTGTGTTTCTGTACAAAAATGGCTACGCATTAAACATAATTCCCGTGGTGATGGATGTGTAGAACTCACTACCACAGAAAGTAGTGAAGGGCATGGAGAGAGTGGATAAGGAGCAGCCATCCCTTTAGTTGAAAAGTCAGTCATGAGGGGACACAGGTTCAAGATAAAAGGCAGAAGGTTCAAGGGGAATACGAGGAAAAATGTTGTTATCCAGAGGGTGGCGGTATTATGGAATGTGGTGCCTGGGAGGATGGCAGAGATCGGTGGCCACACATTCTTTATAGAACAGTATATGAATAAGCACTTGGCACAAGACAACATTCAAAGCTTTGGATCAAGTGCTGGTAAATAAGATTTGATGGAAGTTAGTGGTTTCTCTTGACTCAATGGGCCGAAGGGCCTCTTCTGCACTGAATGATTCTATAGTTGAGGTCAAAGCATTGTGCGATTTCAAGAAGAAATTAGATATAACTCTTGCAGCTAAGGGGTATGAGGAAAAGGCAGGACCAGGGTAGTGAATTTGATGATTGATTGTTCAAAATGAATGGTTGAGTGGCCTACTTCTACTTTCTACGTTTCTATGAAAGGTGATATTTAAGTGTGAGCCTTTCCTTTTTTTTACTGCAGCGGGAAGGGCTGATGACATAACTTTGGTGCAGATGTGCACCAGATGTACACCTATCAAATTATATTAGAGTGCGGAAATGGTGAAAGCGCAACAGCCAAATTAATTGGCAATGGGTGCAGCACCACACTCAGAGCAACAGCACAAACGAAGACAATGTTAGATCTGATGAAACCAAAGAGCTTTCAAGTTTGATTTCCTTTGCTCTACAGTGTGATTAGTTACACTTTGCAATATTTAATACAGCATATGTAAATACTTGAGTAACTGGATTAATCAAGATAAGGTTCTTTGCAATTAAGCAAACCCAACTAAAGTTGATCTGTCTGATTTGAGGGCAGCAATCTCTTCACAAAGTGACAGATTGGAACTTCTTGTTATTCCTCACACGACTGGCCTTGCTGTCAGCACTGTCCACACCACGTGAATCGTTCAGTTTAAAGCATTGCAGCTACAAGTGACTGTCACACACGCAACACAACTTGTGTTTTTCCTCCCAGAACAAATTCAAATTTATTATTGTCCTTCCAATCACTTTTACCATTAAACCAGCAGCCTAATTGTTTAAAAATTGACAGTTTGAGTCTTGCACCAGATCCAATTTTTTGGCTAGCCATAAACTAGACTTTAAAGTGTTCACATGGTGTGATATTTCCCTTAAGACTTCTACTGAACTTGAAGTAACACCAATATGTTGCCAACAAGCTACCTATTAAAAATATGTTTACTTGTGAGTTGTTAAAAATGAATGCCGCTTTATTCTAAAAAAGAATGTCCATTTTGAACCCTGAAGAATTCTGTCAAATCTTTATGTATCCTTTTCGTTTATATTTTAGTGTCACAAATAGCCTTACATTAACTCTGCAACAAAAGGTACTGTGAAAATCTTCTAGTCGCCACATTCCAGCACCTGTTTGGGTACACCAAAGGAGGATTTAGCATGGCCAATGCACCTATCCAGTACATCTTTCGGTTTGAGACAGGAAACTGGAGCACTAGGAGGAAACCACACAAGCACAGGGAAGAACATACAAACTTCACACAGATAGTGACCCAAGACCAGAATTGAATCCAATCCCCAATGCTGTGAGGTGCCAGTGCAAATGGTGTGCCACCATGCTGCCCATACTGCTGATATAATGCCCATACTGCATGGTTGCTTCAACCAGAGGAAACTATAAAAATATGCACTTTGCACTCCCTGGACAACGATGCTTCTAAACATCAGCAGATTGATCAGAGACCAGCATAAGTATTCATTCATAGGATGAATAAAATGGTTCGGCATAGCCAAGAAGGGCCAAAAGGCCTCTTTCTGTGCTGTAATGTTCTATGGTTCTATATGAGTGTCACTGGCTGGCTTGCCCATCCCTAATTGCCCTTGAACTAAGTGATTTGCTTAAGCCATTTCAGGGAGCTTGTAAGAATCAGCCATATTTCTCTGGATCTGGATCACATGTAAAGATGGCAAATTTCCTTCCCTAAAGGACAGCAGTGAACCAGATGGGTCTTTACAACAATGGCTGCATCATCATTAGACTTTCAAATCCAGATTAATTCCAATTTCATGTCTGCCATGGAGGGATTGGAACTCATGTCCCAAGAACATCACCCTGAGTGTGTGGATTCTGAGTCCAGTTACAATACCATTATGCCACTGCCTCCCCATTAGGCAATTAGATGAGTTTTTATGATAATTGACAAGTGTTTCATTGACTCGCATGGAGTTTTAATTCCAGATTTTTATTAAATTCATTCTCTGCCATGATGAGAATTACCTTCTGTAAACCAAATTCTCCTTCCCTTCTCACCCCCAGAGGCGCCAATTTGGAGCAAAGCAGCATTTCTAACCTACCAGCTAATTACCTCAACACAGAAGTGGGGGGGAGGAGGGGATGGGCAGGAGCAGAAGTTGCTCATGAGAGCTCAGGTCAGTATGGTCATTGTGACACAAAGGTCATTGTGTCAGGAGCAGGTACTTTGTGGCCCTTTGTCACAACGGTCATTTGGAGTTGAAATGTCAGCTCTTTTCTCTCCTTTCAGATACTGCCAATCCTGCTGAGATTTTCCAGCATTTTCTCTTTTGGTTTCAGATTCCAGCATCCGCAGTAATTTGCTTTTATCCAATGATGTGTGGGTTAGGTGAATTAGCCACGGTAAATTGCCCCTTAGCGGGCCAAGATGTGTAGGTCAGGGGGGTTAGCAGGCTAAACGTATGGGGTTATGGGAATAGAGCAGGAGAATCAGCAGGTTGTAATCCTGAAAGTCAGCCGCTTTTCAGTGTTGATATTCAATGAAATTACTGATGCTATTGCAGAGCATTTAACCTGCCCGGCTCATCTTGACTGCAGTGTGTATGCATTATACTGCAACAACTTGCCAAGTCTCCATCAGCTGAACTTCTAAAACTCCCAACCTCTACATTCTGTAGAGACAAGGGCAGCAGAGCACAGGAATATCACCACCTCCAATCCCTCTTCCAAAAGTAGCACCTAATTGCAACTGCATTGCTATTTGTTAAAACATCCTGCAGCTCCCTCTCTAGAGACCCTGTGAGTGTACCTACACCACAAGGGCTGCAATAGTTTGAGAAAGTGGCTCACCACCACCTTTTCAAGGGCAATTAAGGGTCATAAATGTTGGTCATGTCAAAGATGCTCACATCCCATAACAAGTCAGCACGGTAGCAGAGTGCTTAGCACTGCCACCTCAGTGCCGGGGACCCAAGTTCAGTTTCAACTTCGGGTGAATGTCTGTGTGAAATCAACATCATTCTCCCTGCGTCTGCATGGGTTTCCTTCAAAAATGTATGGGTTAGGTTGATTGCCCTAGTGTCAGGGAGATTAGCAGGATAATTATATGGGCTTAAAGGCCTGGATGGGATTGTTGTTGGTGCAGGTGGACCAAGAGTGCTCCTTCTGCACTGTAGGGTTGGTATGACTCCATGATTCTATGAATAAGGAGCTTGCAAAACTCTGCAGTGAGAATCCATTAGCTTCCTCACTTAGGTTATTTTCACATTATATGAAATAATTCTGCTCAGTGAAGAGAGGATGAAATCAATGGACAATTCAATTCAAAACTGCAGACCTGCTCAGTCTTCAGCTGCCTTACTCTTTTCATTGGTAATTACCCTTTCATATTCAGACTGTCTGCCTAGGGCCTTGTATTCATTCCATCTAGTTTAGATCATGTTAGAACTCATTTGTTGCGTCCTTGTACATAAATCTCTGAAGATTTAATTTCATATTGAACTCCTTAGTTGTTTTTTTTAAATGGACTGCTTGATAAAAGAAATGATACAACACACTGCATTAGCAAGTAAAATAGTCATTGGCTCTGATCTCTGGCCGTGTATAGTAAAGCTGTAAGTTTCTTAACTTGCACACATACTTCAATATCAGCTTGATATTGCAAATAACATTTGATGTTAGTTAAAACAAATCGGTTAAAACAACAAGCTTGACATTCCAATAAATATGCAATTAAATAAATTTTATCTGTTTATTTATCAGCCACAAATAGGCTTACATTAACATTGCAATGAAATTATTGTGAAAATCCCCTGGTCGCCAAATGCCGGTGCCTATTCATATAAGATGATTAGAGGTATAGATAGGGTGGATAGTGATAGCCTTTTTCCTAGGATGGGAAAAGCTAGCACGAGGGGACACAGCTTTAAATTAAGGGGTGATAGTTATAGGACGGATATCAGAGGTAGATTCTTTACCCAAAGGGTGGTTTGGGAGTGGAATGCCCTGCCTGCAGCAGTTGTAGATGCGCCAAGTTTGGTGGCGTTTAAGAGGTTAGTTGATAGGTATATGGAAGGGAAGGGAATGGTTTAGTTTGGAGGGGCATTGCTTTTTATATTGGTTGGCGCAACATCGAAGGCCGAAGGGCCTGTTCTGTGCTGTAATGTTCTATGTTCTATTCGGGTACACAGAGAGAATTTAGCATGGCCAATGCAGAACGTACAAGGAAAGCTGAGCACCCTGAGGAAACCCTCACAAACACAGGAAGAAGGTGCAAACTCCTCACAGACAGTGACCCAAGCCGGGGTTGAACCCGGGTCTTGGGTGCGGAGAGGCAGTAGTGCTAACCACTGTGCCACCATATCCAACTGCTCAGCCATTCTGCTTCTCACCACTGAGAGTTACTCATTTCATTTAACATAAATCCATCTGAACTTGAAACATAACTCAAGAGGAGGAGATGGTGATATTATCGCTAGACTATTGATCCAAAAATTCAGCGAGTGTCCTGGGGACCCAGATTCAAATCCTGCCACAGCAGAGAGTGGAATTTGACTTCAATAAATAAAATTTGGGATTAAGAATCTACTGATGAACATAAAACCATTTTCAATTGTCGGAAAAACCATTCCAGCTCACTAATATCCTTTAGGGAAGGAAATCTGCCATCTTTACCTGGTCTGGCCTATATGTGACTCCACACCCACAGCAATGTGTTTGACTGCCCTCAGGCATCTGGGGATGGACAATAAGTGCTGGCCAGCCAGCGACACCCATGTCCCATGAATGAATAAAAAAAAATTAAAATCCATTTTAGATGTTTGTTATAGGTCAGTCAGTGGCTCTCTCACCTCTGAGTTGGAAGATTCTAGTTTGAAGTCTCTCTCTAGGACACAAGCATAAAAGTCCACACAGACACTCCAGTGAGGAAGTGCTGCACTGCTGAGGGTGCCATCTTTCAGATGAAGTGTTAAAATCACCCCCCAGCCCGAGGTCCTATTTGCTCTCTCAACTAGACGTAAAAGATCCCTTGGTACTTTTTACTGAAGAAGAGCAGGGAAGTTAATCCTTGTGTCTGGTCAACATTAACATCAAAATACAGATTATCTGGTCATCATCACACTGCTGTTTGTGGGAGCTTGCTGTGCACAAATTGGCTCCTGCATTTCTTACATTACAACAGTGACCACACTTCATAGAATCAAATCCCTACAGTGCAGGAGGAGGCCATTTGGCCCATTGAGCCTGCAACGACAATAATCCCTAACCTTGTAAACTCGCGCATTTTCTGTGGTAGCCCCCTAATACTAAGCGGCAATTTAGCATGGCCAATCAACCCAACTTGCACATCTTTGGAAACCAGGAAACCAGAGCACAGCACCCAGAGAAAACCCATGCAGACACAGGGAGAATATGCAAATGCCACACTGACAATGATCAGAAGTCAGGACTGAACTGGGATCTCTGGTGCTGAGGCAACAGTGCTAACCAGCTATTTCAGTGGCTATAATATCTTTCTGAAGAAATGAAGGACACTTTCATTTTAAAAATACATCCTTTTTTAAAAAACTATCAAAGCCACATTACTTTCATTTTTGGTATCAATCAATACATAAATGTAGTTTGTGTTGCATGGGAAAAATTAACTTTTTATTTGTTCTTTTTTCTTTAATTTTCAGCTGTCAGTTCCTGAATCAGTTATTGCTCCATCAGCACAAGTGCCCCTCATTCACTCAGTCTGTAGGTTTAAGATTTTGTCAGCCTGAGCAAATTGTTAAGAGGCATCAGAGCACCACTTCATCATGTCCTGACTCCATAGCACAACACAGGCACTTCCCAATAAAACTCCATTAGCTAATGACAGCTTGCATTTATTTCGTGTTTTTAATGTAATGAATATCCCAAGCCATTTCACAGAGACAGAATCACAAACAGAAATCATACACAAATTAGCATCTAAAAGCATGCCTTGACCTGAATCTTCACCCAGCCGCGATGACTCAGGATTCCTTTAAAAAAGATGGGTGGATCCTAATTCTGGGATTCTGGCCCTATTCCTGGGCTGGTTTCTGTTCCAAGTTGGCATCCAACAGTCCCTGGCATCAATGGGAATTCCCTCTGACATCGATGAGACCAGAGAATCCCATCGCTGGCAAATAACATACCACCTCTCATTGGCGGGAAACACGCAACTGGGATGCTAGAGAATTTCAGCTGTTATGCATCAATTACACAGGATATTGGTGAGATCACATCCCGTATACTGCATTCAATGTTGGTCCTCTAAGGAAGAATACAAATCTGTTGGAGGTGATTCAGAAGAGGTTTACTGTTTTGATATCTGATAAAGGCAGATTGTCTTATGAGGATAGTTTAATAAATAAGGTAGAGTGGGCTTGTTTCCACTGGAGTTTAGCAGAGTGAGGGGTGACTTGATTGAAATATATAAGATTCTAAATGGTTTTGATAGGGTGGATGTGGAAAGGATGTTTCCTCTTGTGGGTGAGAATAAAAGGACATGGCTTATAGGACAGAGCCAAGGAGAATTTTGTTCTCTCAGAGGGTTGTGCACCTTTGGAACTCTGTCTCAAAAGGCAATTGAAGTGGAGTCACTGAATAGTATCAGGCAGACAGATTTTTGTTAGGCAAAAGAATCAAAGGTTATTGGGGTAGATGGGAATGTAGAACTTGAGACACAAACATATCAGCCATGAACTTGTTGAACAGCCAATCAGCAGAAAGGGTCAAATGGCCTAATTCTGCCCTTCTTCAAATGTTCTACTTTCTACCCATCTCCCATGGCCCTTCATGCTCCTGTGCCAAACCCTGCCCTTTCATCTAACTCCCACAGCCCCTCATGCACAGCAGTGAAACTTCTAGTGAGACACTGCTGAAAACCAATAAAACTTCTAGTGAGATAAAGCAAAGCTTAAAAATAAAGTAATTCGTTCATAACTTTCTTCCATGTTGCAAAAACATAATTACATTACAAATTAATATAAGCGTCAATCATTCAGATCCTTCAAAGTATCAATAACCAAACCACAAACCTTTGAAACCACTTAACCTTGTGTAAGCAAACATGAAATTAACAGCAGAAATCACAATGGTTAAGTTGTCAATCAAACAACGTTTGTTCTGCTGATTCAGTGAGAGTAGAGGTCATCTGAGACAGACCGGTGCATGAATGAAATCTTTCACATCTCAGCAATGAGTTAATTGAATGGTGGCAGAACAGGCTTGAAGGGCTAAACATCCTCCTCACATTCCTGTGTAGTGGACCAAAGGTTGATCAAAAAGGTATATTTTCACAAATGTCACAAGACAGGAGAGAGGTGTAGAGAATTAGGGAGGGAACTTCAGAACTTAGTGTTTTGACAGCTGGAGGCAATATTGGGATGACATTAACTGGAGTTTTGAAAGAGTTGGAAGGTTAAAGGAGTTCACAGGGTCAGAAGCCATGTTAGAATTTGAACATGAGGATGACATTTTTAAAATTGAGGTAAACCTGGAAGCATAAGGCTGATGGGTGAATAGGAGTTGGTGCAAGGTAGATATAACTGTACTTTGAATGAGTAAAGTTAAATACTCAACACAGCTTGAGTGAGGATGGTGAGGACAACTGTGTAGTGCAGAAAGGAGAGAAAGCTGAGGAAGGACAGAGCACCAGAGTCACAGTCACATTGGATATCAGATTAGTGATTGATTAGGGCTATTAGCGCTAAGGCCTAGAATCTTATTAGGTGGAGTTCGGTTAGTACAGTGGCACGAATCGAACCAAATGTGTTTATTTTCTACCCAGCATAGCCGGTTCATTCTGCAATGAATCATAGAATTCCTCACAGTGCAGGAGGCAGCCATTCGGCCCATCCCACAATCCCACCCAGGCCCTTTCCCCGTAACCCCTTGTATTTACCCTGCTAATCTCCTTGATACTAGAGTCAATTTAGCATGGCCAATCAACCTAACCCGCATGTCTTTCAGTCTGTGGAAGAAAACTGGAGCACTGGGAGGAAACCCACGAAGACATAGGGAAAACGTGCAAACTTCGCACAGGCAGTGATCCAAGGCCGGAATTGAACTGGTCACTGCTGTGAGGCAGCGGTGCTAATCACCGTGCCACCTCAGTTAGGAATTTAGAGAAAGGAAAAGAGAACTAATAACCAAGGCACTTTTAAAATGACTACAGGACATGTGTTGTGGTGATTTATTTTTGTTTGACAGAGCAAAATAGAAAAGTTATTTTAAACACAGATTGATTACAAACATTAAATAAAACGCATTTCCAGCCACAAGTGTATAGTTAGCATCTATTCTTGTGGTTTAACTATTCGCTCGAGTGATTTAATAGATTCTGTTGTATTGAATCATGAACTGTGCTGCAGACAGAGTCCGTTGGATCTCTATCAATACAACATCAACCCTATACCCCTTCCCCATCCCAGGGTTCATTTATATTTTCCCATGCCATATGTTCATCTCATTTCCCATTCAGTTGTGCTGCAGTCCACCTCAATGGCCAACTCAATGGCCAATTAAGATGAAGTGTTCTATGTCCTAATAACACTCGATGTGAAAAAAATATCCTTTTAACATCCCTCTTTTGTTTGTCTCGTGGTAATTTAGGCTATTCATAATTTTGAAAGGATCTATTAAACACTTTAATCTTCTCTGTTCTGACGGAAACAAAAAAAAACAATTTTCCAAGCCTTGCTGCTTTATTATAGGTCGTCATTCCATTAAATATTTTGAGTAACGTCCAACTTTTTGGGCGATTAACACTGCACAATACATCAATCAGAAATTGCATCACAAACTCTTTGTTTTTCATTCAATTCCCCGAGATGTAAAGCCCAGAATTCAAGTTTGTCTATTTAGACTCTCTCTTCTGCCACTCCCACTTTAATATCCACGTATCTGAACCATTGGTTAGCACTCTCCTGGAATTCTTTAGGAACTTTCCACGAGGGTATATCTTCCTTCATGGCCTTTTCCTCAGCTGGCAATGATTCCTAATTCTCCATTTGTAATGACATCTGCTACAAATTTGCCATTGCCCAATGTCCTCCTCACTCACTGATCATAGATGAGTACAGCACAGGAGGCCATTCAGCCCACTGAATGCACACGCATAATTTGAAAGAGAAACAGAAAATGCTGGAAAATCTCAGCAGGTAGCACCGCGGGTCAGCATTGCTGCTTCACAGCGCTAAGAACACAGGTTTGATTCTCAGTTTGGGTCACTGTCTACGTGAAGTCTGCATGTTCTCCCTGTCTCTGTGTGGGTTTCCTCCAGATGCTCCGATTTCTCCCATGGTCTGAAAGACATGCTGGTTAGGTGTATTGGCCGTACTAAATTCTCCCTCAGTGTACCCACACCGTGGGAGGTGCCGGAGTGTGACAACTAGGGAATTTTCACAGTAACTTCTTTTCAGTGTTACTGAAAGCCTACTTGTGACACTAATAAACTTAAACTTACCAGGATTGACAACATCTGAGAGAGAGAACAGAGCCAACATTTCCAGTTTGGATGACCCTGCAAAGGGTCAGACTCGAAACATTGGCTCTACTGTCTCTCCTCAGACACTGGTTGGACCTGCTGAGATCTTACAGCATTTTCATCTTTTTCAAAACGTAGTCCAGTCAGCCCAGATGCTTGTCAAGTTTGTTTTTATTATTAATGTCACAAGTCAGTTTACATTAACACTGCAATGAAGTTACTTTGAAAACCCACTAATCGCCAAACTTCAGCACTTGTGCAGGTACACTGAAGGAGAATTTAGCGTGGCCAACCAACACATCTTTCAGACTATGGGAGGAAACTGGAGCACCAGGAGGAAACCCTTGCAGACACAGGAAGAACATGTAGACTCCGCATTGACAGTGATCCCCTGTATCAGGAATCGAACCTGGATCTCTGGCACTGTGAGGCAGTAGTGCTAACCACAGTACCACCATGTTCTTTTCTGAAATCTAATACCGCATTTATATCAGACACTGCATTCTAAATCTCAATCTCTTGTTGCTTAAAAAAGATTTTGCTTGTGTTGCTTTTGCTGCTTTAAATCCATAAATAAACTGCTCATCAACTCATTGCTTCTGTTTCTCTTTACTTCTGCTGTCCAATTTTGTCATGATTTTCAACACCTTCATCAACTATCTTCTTACTATTCTTTTATCCAAAGGAGAATGACTCCAGCTTCTCTAGACTATCCAGGTAACAAATTCCTCAATTTAAGAAATCTCTTCCTTACCCTCCCTAAAGGCTTTATATTCTTCCCAAAGTATGGTTTCCCACAATACCAACTGTGGTTGTATAAGACTTTTATTTAAGTTTAGCTTAACTTTCTGACTTTTATATTCTTATGCTTCCATTTATAGAACCCAGCAGACCCCTTAGCATTGTTAAACACGTGAAAAATATTTACCGAGCCTTCAGAACTCTGGTAAACAGGTTTTCCATTGAGGTATCTTGCTGTGCTGACATCTTCCACAAATTGCATGAAAGGGAAAAACAGCAAATCATGTGATGTTACATCACTTCCTGTGTGTGCAAGCTGCCTAATTAACATATTATACAGTGAGAATGATTTGTTGATATTATGGCCTGGACTTTTCAACCTTGCTGGGAAGAGGCCAATAAAATTGTGCCCAAGGCCAATAAAGAATTCTGTTCTATGATCTTCACTTGCCTGATTCCAGGGTGGACGTGACAGTGAACCTCCAGCCTGAAGACCCAATATGCTTTATTGACTTAGAATCTAGATTTCCTACAGTGCAGAAGGAGACCATTCGGCCCTTCAAGTCTGCACCAAACACAATCCCACCTATTCCTGTCACCTCCCATATTTACCCTCTTAATCCCTTTGAAATTAGGATCAATTTAGCATGGCCAATCAATCTAACCCACACATCTTTGGAGTGTGGGAGGAAACCAGACCACTGGGAGGAAACCCACACAGATATGGGGAGAATGTGTAATCTCCACACAGACAGTGACCTGAGGCCGCCAGAATTGAACCCGTGTTTTTGGCGTTGTGAGGCAGCAGTGCTGACCACTGTGCCATTGTGCCAATTAACCCACTGTATCATCTGTCCTGCCAACTTCAAAGATCTGTGGTCAAATCTCCCTGTCTCTCTTTATGTATCATTAAACCTTGTACCATTTATTTTGCATTGTATCTGTTTATTCTTCCTATCAAATTGTACCAATTCACACTTTTCATTGTGAATTTCATCTGATATGTGTCCACCCATTCCCACAGTCTGTCAATGTCCTCTTCAAGTCTATTACTATTCTCCTCACTGTTTCGGGTTTTATCTCATCTGCAAATTTCAAAATTGTGCCTTGTACAAAGTACCCTGAAGTTCATGTCATTAAGATAAATCAAAAACTAGCAGTGAACATTGTCAATTTCCACTGCATCCGATCCACCGTCCCTCCCACCCGACTCCCCGACTGAAAAACAACTAGTAACAACTCTATATTCCATGCCTTGTCTGTTTTTTATCCATGATGCTAATATTCCCTATATCCCATTGACATTAACTTTGCTAATATTCCTAATTGTGTTTTTTTAAACACTTTTTTATTATTCATATAGACAATATCAGCTGCACTGCCCTGATCCTCACTGTTACTGCACAAATTATGATGTGGTGATGCTGGTGTTGGACTGGGGTAAACACAGAAAGTCCCGTTGGACTTAACCTGGTGTTGTGAGACTTCTTACTGTGTTTATCATACAAATTAGCGAAGCATTATTTGCACTTGGCAAATCCATTGCTTCTTTATTAGTTCATCCATGTCCAAGTGATTGTTAATTTTCTCCTGGATTCTTATGCCCACCACTGATGTCAAACTGACAAACCTGTTAATTTATCCTTCTCCCCTTTTTCTTGGCGTTGCAACATTTAGAATGTTCTAGTCCTCTAGCTCCATCCCTAAGTAGGATTGGAAGTCTCTGGCCCAACATCTCTACAATTTCTACTCTTCCTTCCCTCAGAGATTGGTATGAATTCCATCCAGATAAGACCATAAGTTACAGGTCATCACTCACCTGATAAAGGGACAGTGCTCCGAAAGCTTGTGATTTCAAATAAACCTATTGGACTTTAACCTGGTATTGTGAAACTTCTGTCCAAAGCCAGCATTTCCACGTCATAAGTTATAAGAGCAGAATTAGATCATTCGGCACATCGAGTCTTCTTTGCCATTCAATTATGGCTGATAAGTTTCTCAACCTTATTCAAGGGGACCCCAATCGGGCCTCTTATCCACTTTAAATACTACCAGAATTTCCAGCCCATCCTCTTAATCTCATTTTTATCCCATCCAGTATCCCAGCAACCTTGTCATTTATCAATTTACCAGGTCTTATGAAGAGAGGCTGAGGGATTTGAAGTTGTTTTCGTTAGAAAGAAGGCGGCTAAGAGGAGACCTTATTGAAACATATAAGATGATTAGAGGTTTAGATAGGGTGGACAGTGATAGCCTTTTTCCTAGGATGGAGAAAGCTAGCACGAGGGGACATAGCTTTAAATTAAGGGGTGGTAGTTATAGGACGGATGTCAGAGGTAGGTTCTTTACCCAGAGGGTGGTAAGGGTATGGAATGCCCTGCCTGTGGCAGTTGTAGATGCGCCAAGTTTGGAGGTGTTTAAGAGGTTAGTAGATAAGTTTATGGATGAAAAGGGAATGTTTTAGGTTAGAGAGTCATTGCTTTTTCTTAATTGGTCGGTGCAACATCGAAGGCTGAAGGGCCTGTTCTGCGCTGTAATGTTCTATGTTCTATGTAATATCCTCTTCCTTGATAAACACCAATTCAAAATTGTCACCTAGTACATCAGTCCAGGAGATCTCCATTTTGGCCCCACAATCCTCTGTTCCTGTGCCTATCAATGACCTTTGGGTTTGTTTTTATATTAGCTGCCAATCTATTACTGGACTAATCTCTAAATCATCCTTATTTCTTTTTTCATTTCATTTAAAATGTACATTCTAAATTCAACCTGATTCTCTCTTGCATAAATAAGTTGACATTAATCATCCATTCATTTTTTCTGCTTTTCCTACTCATCACCCAGGTAGTTTTGGCTTCAATTCCTCTCTCTTTTTCCCTTGTGGGAATATATTTATACAGTACCTGAACCAACTCCTCTTCAAAGACCAACCATTGCTCCATTATATTTCTATCTGTCAGTCTTTTGATTCCAATTTATTTGGGCCAGATAGCTCTATGGTTTGCTGAAATTAGTTTTCCTCCAGTTAGGTATTCTTCTTCATGTTTGCCCAGCGTTCAGTTTTGTACTCCATTCTGATTTCCTCAGTACAGTAATAGATTTACTGTAAATTGCGGCTTCTTTGTAGATCTAAGCAACGATCAACCAATTTCTTTCCAATTGTTCATTAATTTCAACTGTGTTTGGACCAAATGTTTATATAATACCTTAAAGTTACAAAGGCAATATATGGAGTGGACCAGGCAATCTCAAATCCAATCCTTGCTTAGTTCAAAAAACAAATTCAAAATCCACTTGAATCCAATTCATGGTCATCATATGAGAGACAAACAAGATTCAAGCTGGCCCGATAAGGTCAAGATGGCACCCCATATTGGGCTTGATCCGATGCTTGATCTTAGCCAAAAGGCTGAGGCCATTTTACATTATCAGTATGTGGCCAATGGATTTATAGCCAATAAATTACTTCTGAAGCTTAGTTACCATTGGTGTGCACTGTTATTATGCTATTTAGCCTATCCTTCCCTCCTATCATGTACCTTTTCCCTTTTTTGAAGAGGAATGTGGCATTGGAAACCCTCCAGCCCTTTAATCACGCTGTAAAATTAGAATTCAGTGCTCCAACACTTCCTCCCCAAAATCTATCTGAATTCTAGATATCTGGTGATGTTTCTACTCAATCTCCCTAACTTTCATTACTTTCCTTGCAAATATTTATCTCCAGCCATGGTTTTGCCATACCTTCCTCGGGTCTTTGGACAGTTTCCATTGTCTTTCAATTCCACTGAAATAAAGAACTTATTTGTACTTTCAATCTCAAGTTGCCTCCTTTTCTTTTCATGTAATCCCATCTCTTTTAACACATTTGAAATGCCCTTTGATATTTCTTACTTACAACAACTCATTCTTCAATACTCCCACATGTTCAAAAACATCCAGAGAACCATTTTGTATCGTGGATTTCAATGTAGATTGTAATAGCTTCAAGAAGGTCTATGAGATTGTCCTCTTGGAGTATGAGCTCCCTGATTGAGGTCATAACTGCCTGCCCAATCCCAGCGTCTCACCTGTATGTATATTAAGGAATGTCAGAGCTATTGACTTTGTACCTGAAGCATTCTAGGGGCAATGCTGTACGACCTCACTCAAGCAAGACCAGAAATTCCTGTCCATGGTGGGCATGGAGTAAAATTCCAGCAGAGGAGTGGAATAGAATTTGTAAATAAAGGCAATCTGGTGAAGGGACATCAGCCTCTGAGGATTTATTTCGTAGATTTTAAATTTGGATCATTATTGTATGAACCCGCCCACTATTTTCCCCACCGTACTGCAACTTAAACATTTCCTCTGCTGACTTCTGGACATTTCCGAATCAATCTTGCAAAGCCTTGGATTTTTGTTGACTTTTTGCTGTTGTGCAGTGTGCATTTACTATAGGTAGTGAGTAACAAAGAAAATTTCTTGCCACTGACTGGTTATTGCAAGAGGGAGGAAAGGTTGGATTGGTTGTGTGTAGTTACTGGTCAACCTCCACCCTTTGCAGAACTGCTGTTGCATTTCAACACTAACAATTATGAAAAGAAAATCTAAGCCAAATAATTAATCAGCCAATCCAACCTCAAAATGATCAAAGTTTGAAAACATTTGATTATTATGCATCCAGAAAACCTTCACGTTTTCTTGCATTATTTAAATCTCCTATAATGAGTGACATGGTGGCACAGTGGTCAGCACTGCTGCTTCACAGCTCCAGTGACCCAGGTTCAATTCTGGCCTTGGATGACTATCTGTGCAGAGTTTGCATGTTCTCCCCATGTCTGCAAGGGTTTCCTCCAGATGCTCCAGTTTCCTCCCACATTCCAAAAATGTGCAGGTTGGATAGATTTGCCATACTAAATCACCCTTTAGTGTCCAAGGATGTGTAGGTTAGGGGGATTAGCGAGGTAAATACGTGGAATTACGGGGAAAGGGCAGGCAGAGAGGGAACTGGGTAAGATGCTTTTTCAGAGAGTCAGTGCAGACTAGATGAAAACATATAAAATAGATGCAGGAGGAGGCCATTCGGTCCTCCCAGTCTGCACACCATTCAATATAATCATGGCTGATCATCCACTCTCAGTGTCCCATTCCCTCTTTCTCTACATATCCCCCATAATTAATAAATTTCACATAATTAAAAGCATATTCACAGTTGTGATGATAACTTTCTGTGCCAAGTTTAGTTTGAGCCTAAAGTGCAAAGACAGCAATTTTGTGACATTTAATGCATTTCAATGGAGAAGCTGACTAAACATGCCATATTGTGCAGCAAACAGCAGTGAGGTGCATCTCAACATCCATGTTTGGATATTGCTATTTATCTGTGCAGTAACCCAGCCCCTGAGTACAATTTACATATATATAAAGGGGCAGCGCTTTGAGCCTCGGTATTATTTTGGCAACAAATTCTGCTACACCCAGCACATAAAGCTGGCAAATCATTCCCTTTATACATAGCTGAGATTGTCTTTGAATACAGATGAACAATGACTTGAAATGCGATCTGACACCCCTCTAGTGCAGGCTAAAACGGGATTTCTATAAACTGACATGCAGATGAAAAGAACATTGCAAAAGAAATGAGTTCTTGTTCACTCTACCTCTGGGAGAAATTAGAAATTGATCGTGTTGCATCTCAACCCAGAACATCACTGTTGAGAAAAAGTACTCAGATTGAGAATAACTAATGCAAATATTCCAATCCTGCTGGAATTTCAGAAGTTCTTCTGAATATGGATTGGAAAATACACCACCTAAGCACGGCTTGTGTTTATGCATAGTTGGGTACAGATGCACACATTAGTTCCTATAGATTGGTTTCGACACTCGAAGCCTTTACATGATGAAGTGCAGAAGAGCCCCTTTGCATTCCAAACCGAATCTTCCATCAACCATGGAAGGAACAGAATAAATGGATGAAGTTGGAAATGCACTGGTGAACTCCCAGAAGAAAACAGATGGCCATTATTGGAAAAAAAACACATTGAAAACCTGGCTACAGATCTCAGTGTAATGCTGGTTGAAACTAGTCTGGATGGTGATGGGAGAACAATAAAATTCCCATCCTTGCTCATTTTATTTTTAAACAAATTATGAAATGATAAAGCTGGTTTCTCCTCATGAAGTCAAACTTCTTGCAAAAGATTAATCAAAACAAATTTCACCCGTTGGGATGACATTGATGACTATGTAGGATCAGTAAGTTTGCAGATGACACGGGTGATTAAAGGTGAAGCGGAGTGTCTTGGGTTACAGGAAGATATAGACGGAATGGTCAAATAGGCAGAAAAGTAGCAGATGGAATTAAATCCTGAAAAATATGAGGTGATACACTTGGGAAGGGGTAATTTGACAAGAAAGTACTCAATGAATGGTAGGACACTAGAAAGTTCTGTGGAACAAAGGACCTTGGTGTGTTTGTCCACAGATCTCTGAAAGCGGAATGGCATGTTAGTTGGGTGGTGAAAAAGGCAAATGGGACATTCGCCTTTATCAATTATAACAGAAATTACAAAAGCAGGGAAGTCATGTAGGAGTTGTGTAGAACTTTGGTGAGGCCACAGCTGGAGTACTGTGTGCAGTTCTGGTCATCACATTATCAGAAAGATGTGATTGTACTGGAGGGGATGCAGAGGAGATTCACCAGGATGCTGCCTGGGATGGAACATTTAAGTTATAAAAAAAGGATGGATAAGCTTGGGTTGTTCTCATCGGAGCAGAGCAGAGAAGACTGAAGGACAAATTGATCTAGTTGTACAGGATTATGTGAGATATGGACAGAGTGAATAAGGAGCAGCTGTTTCCCCTTAGATGAAGGGTTAGTCACAAAGGAATATAAGTTCAAGATGAGGGGCAGGATGTTTAGGGGGGATGTGAGGAAAATATTTTTTACCCAGAGGGTGGTGATGGTCTGGAATGAGCTGCCTGGGAGGCTGGTTGAAGTGGGCTGCCTCACATCCTTTAAAAAGTATCTGGATGAGCACTTGATGAACATATCTAATGAACTGGCCCCAACAGCTGTCTTGGTAGAGAATTCTACAACTCTGACTGAAGAAATTCTTCCTCATCACAGTCCTGAATGACTTACTCTTAACCTGTGACCTTTAGTTCTGGACTTCCCCACCATCGGGAACATTCTTCCTGCGTTCAGCCTGTCCAGTCCCATCAGGATTTTACGTGCTTCTGTAAGATCCTCTCTTATTCTTCTAAACTCCAGTTAGTAGAAGCCCAGTCAATCAATCTCTCTTCACACATCAATTCAGTCTGGGAATTAGTCTGGTGAACATAAATTAGCAGCAAGTCCTGTTTGCGCCTCTTGTCAGATGCTTAGCAAGGACAGGGCCAGTCTAACTGTGGTGCCACATGCAGTCAAAGAGCTGGCTTACTATTCAAATTATAACTGAAAAATGAACAGGATGGAAACAAAGAACAACGGGGAAATGAGCAAGAGGCACAATGGCACAGTGATGGTATGGTGGAACAGATACTGCTGCCTCACACTGCCAAGGACTGGGTTCAACTCCCTGTGTCTGTGTGAGTTTCCTCTCAGTGCTCCAGTTTCATCTCACTTTCCAAAGACGAGAAGTTAGGTTAATTTACTAAGTTGCCCCTGAGTGTCATCCCCCTATGAGGAGGGTAAATATGTGGAGTAACGGGGATGGGGCCTGGGTGGGATTATTGTCGGTGCAGGCTTGATGAGCTGAATGTCCTCCTGCTGTACCACAGGGATTCTACGAGGTAGAGAGAGATGAGTGACTGAATGAGAGAACTTCCACAAGAAGTGAGCGTTGCCTGAATACCATGGTGACGGCTACACCAGCCTGCAATGGAAATGAACAGAGAATTGCAAATGGTTCACACTTTTATATGGAAATTTCAGAATTTTCCAGATGCATGGCTGAAACTCCATGGAATAAGATCCCATTTCTCCACAATATAAAGCGTCAAGAGTCCGTGGGAAGAAGGACGAGGAGAGGAATCCACAGCAGTTCAAGCAGGGGCCGCAGGCTCTAGTGGCTGCCCTCAAGGAACTTACACATACGCAGACATGGGGTGAGTACAGGATGTGGCACAGCTGTGGTATTCCCTCATGGTCAATACTTATAGTAAAGGCTCATACATGAATAATGACCACTTTTTTGGCAGCGTCTGATGTGGCTACTGCAAGTCTTCTTCAGTGAGGACAGGAGGGGGAGAGAAGAAACACTGGTGAGAGATTTTAAAACAATTTACAATATGAGTGTGAGTAATACATGAAATTTACATCAGTTGGGGGAGCTGGGAACCCAGCTCTGTACAAGTTAACCTTTCTGCAACAGTGTCTATTATTGTACAAATCGGAAGCAATTAAAGTTCAAGGTGTTGAAATATTATTTAAACCTTTCAATCACTCACACATTCAAAGCACACCCCAGTTATAGTTTTGACTGCATGGCTGTTACAGAAACATCTTAAACAAACACAAATTGAATAATGTTATCAACCTAAGGTAGAACTGTGATTGCAATTATTGCAAAATTTACTTTAAAAACTGTGCCTGTTATTCCAATTAAAAGTTCGAAAGATTGTGAATGTTTTAATTGACTTTTGGATTAACTTCATCTGCAGGTGTTAATCACAATATAATGGTCTACTTTAATCTAAAAAAAACAAAGTTGGCCTTTGTGGAGATAAACAACTTTGTCACATTCTTCCTAGTGAGAAACAAAAATAATTCCATTATTATAGTGCCCTATCACATTTTCTTTTCATGTCTGTATATGTGCAAGTTTCCAACCAATTAATTATTTTTGAAGTTCAATTAATGGTGCTACAGTTCTATCTGGACTCATTAGACTATAAGACCATCAATCATAGTAGCAGAATTAGGCCACTCGGCCCATTGACTCTGCTCTGCTGTTCAATCGCAGCTGATATTTTTCTCATTCCCATAATTCCTAATCCTCTTATTAATCATGAAACTTTCTATCTCTGTCTTAAAGACACTCAATAGCCCATGTTCCCATCACTGTCATCTCTGTTGTCTTTTTAAACCAATATTGTATAATGTATTGGCCACATACTAGGGACATGTGACTAAATTAGGAATGCGTTTGTCTCCTTAGGCAGTACCTTCCAATCGTCAAATGCTACCATTTAGAACAACATGTCATAAAACCATACGGCAAAGGAATGGAATTAGACCATTCGACCCATCGAGTCTTCTCCATCATTCAATGAGATCATGAGCAGTATGGTGGCACAGTGGTTAGCACTGCCATCTCACAGTGCCAGGGATCAGTTCAATTCAGGTCACTGTCTGTGTGGAGTCTGGACATTCTCCCTGTGTCTGTGTGGGCTTCCTCCTGGTGCTTCAGTTTCCTCCCACAGTCCAAAGATTAGGTGGATTGGCCAAACTAAATTAGCCTAGTGTCAGAGAGATAAACATGGTGAATATGTGGAGTTATGGGAATAGGCCCTGGGTGGATTGGTGCAGGCTTGATGGGCCAAGTGGCCTCCCTCTGCATGTAGTGATTCTATGACTGATCTAATGAGATAATCCTCAACTCCATTTTCCCACCTTATCCCCATAGCCCTGGATTCCCTTTTTGATTAAAAACATATCTCAGCCTTGATCATACTTAACGGCCCAGCCTTCACAGCGCTCAGCCTCACTACCCTCTGAGAAATTCTATCTTGTCTTTGTCTTAAATGGGTAACCCCTTACTCTGAGATTATGTGGCGAGTCCTACACTCTCCCACACGGGGAGACAACCTCTCAACGTTGACCCTGTCCAGCCCCCTGAGAATCCTGCACACCACAATAAGATCTTATTATAAACTCCACTGAGTACAGGCCCAACATACTCAGCTCTCCTCAGAACAAAATCCCTCCATACCTGGGATTAACCTAGTGAAGTATCACTGGACTGCTCCAATGCTAGTACATTTTCTTTAGATAAGTCGACTGCCAGGAAAACAGAGTTAACTTTTAGGGATTTATATTTGCATGGGGTAAATATTTTAAAAATAAAATACAGTTCAGTTGGTTTAATGGAACGTTTCCGCACTGAACAAACTTTTGTCTGTGTGATTGTTTCATTTCTATATCCTATATTCCTGTACCCTATATCTGACTATATACCCTATATATACCATATACCCTATACTATATATAGGGTATACTATAGGGTATACTATATACCCTATATCTGACTATATACCCTATATACCCTATATATACCATATACCCTATACTATATATAGGGTATACTATAGGGTATACTATATACCCTATACCTGACTATATACCCTATATACCCTATATATACCATATACCCTATACTATATATAGGGTATACTATAGGGTATACTATATACCCTATATCTGACTATATCAGACTATTGCCAGAATTTTACTGCTTTGTCCACTTGAGACCATTAGAAAATACCATTTTACAAGTCTTGCCTGCCCTGATTGTGGAGCAGGCATGCAGATAACATTCCGGCCTATAAATCTGAGCTCCCATGCCAACAAACTCAAGAACAGATTCTTCCCTGCTGAATGGACCCATCTTATATTAAGTTGATCTTTCTCTACGCCCAGCTCTGACTGTAACACTACATTCTGCACTCTCTTTTTTCCTTCTCCTCTAGGTACTCTATGAATGGTATGCTTTGTCTGTATAGCACACAAGAAACAATACTTTTGACTATATCCCAATACATGTAACAATAATAAATCAAATCAAACCAAATTAAATCCAGCTGAGACTCAATTATGTTCTAGATCTTCGGAATGCACTTGCTGATGATTGCCTGGCAACCTGTGGGCAAAACAGACAGTTTTCTTTGTCTCAAATCTGTAGCAAAATGACAATCAGATCAGTTGTGATTAAGTTGGAAATTGGAAGAGGGATAGGATGCATCCCTCAGTTCTGCTTGAAGCTGGAACCTTATCGTGGAACAAGAGGTTCAGGCAGCCAAGATGAACAGAAAACACAAGTAAGGAACTGGTAGACAGCCGAGGAACTGTAACAAGATTTCAGAACATCAGAAACCCAATGATGTGATGTGGAGATGTCGGTGTTGAACTGGGATGGACAAGATGAGAGGTCACATGACACAAGGTTATAGTTCCACAGATTTATTTGAAATCACAGGCTTTCAAATAATCATAGAATCCTACAGTGCAGAAGGAGGCCATTCAGCCCATCGGGTCTGCACTGACTAAAATCCCACTCAGCCCCTATCTCTATAACCCCATTCATTTCCCCTAGCTAGTTCCCCTCACACTAAGGGGCATTTTGGCACGGGCAATCCTCCTAACCCAACATCTTTGGACTGTGGGAGGAAAACAGAGCAATTAGAGGAAACCCTTGCAGACACAGGGAGAATATGCAAACTCCACACAGTCAGTGATCCAAGCCAGGATTCAAACCCAGGTTCCTGGTGCTGTGAAACAACAGTGATAAGCACCGTGCCATTTCAGATTGCTGCTCCTTCATCAGGTGAACTGGAAAGAGGTGTGTAGGCACAGGATACATAGGCAGAGTGATGATAGCCCAACAGGTAACCAGGGTGTCAAAGAATAAGGACAGTGTAGTGCAGTGTAGGCCGACTAAATAATAAGTCTTTACAGGTAATCATGAATGCTAATACATAAATGCAAGCAGTTATGTGTAAATCAGTATGTGTAAAGTGTCAACTGTATATAACAAGTGAAGAGATGGCCTAAGAACTGATAATTTAAGACAGAGATATAACTAAGAATAATCAAAGAGTAAGATGGTGCTAACCCCCCCTACACAAACTGATTCAGGCAGAATCTCAATAAAATGATCAAATACTGTGGGGAACATACATCTGTTCTCAGAACCAGGAAATGTTGGGGCAGATCGGTTGGTGAGAACTACAAGAAAAAGTCTTTCTCAAAGTAACTCTGGTAATTGTTTTATGACTGTCTATGGAATAACTGTAAAGTCAGGACTGAGATCTGAAAGGTGGCTGAATCGGGTATTATCATTAAGAGGGTGGAAGGAACAAAGAGCTGGTTCAAAATTCTGGCATGGAATCACTGTTAAAAGTGGAGTGAAAGCTCTGGTCAACTGTATATATTGGAAAACACTAACCAGATTTAGAACATTTTGCTACAAGAGAAGATTTTAAAGCCTATTTCTGGGAGTGGAGTTTAGGCTCACTCATATGGTAATTATCTGGGGAGATTCTGAGGAGAAATCCACAAATCCTAACTTTGGCTGCTGATGAGGGAATTTGATTTGATTTATTGTCACATGCACTAGTATACGGTGAAAAGTAATGTTTCTTGCATGCTATACAGACAAAGCATACCACTCATAGAGAAGGAAAGGAGAGAGTACAGAATGTAGTGTTATAGCTAAGCTGAAAAGAAAGATCAACTTAATGCAATGTAGGTCCATTCGAAAGTCGCACAGCAGCAGGGAAAATTGTTCTTGGTTGGTTCGTGATCTCCAATTGGTTGGTTCGTGATCTCAGACTTTTGTATCTTTTTTCCGACAGAAGAAGGTGGAAGAGAAAATGTCCATAATATTTTTCCAAGGCCGGGGGAAGTGCAGACAGAGTCAATGGATGGGAGGCTGGTTTGCGTAATGGATTGGGCTACATTAATGATCTTTTGTAGTTCCTTGCGGACTTGGGCAGAGTAGGAATCCATTCCAAGTTGTGCTACAATCAGAAAGAATGCTTTCTATGGTGCATCTGTAAACGTTGGTGGAAGTCATAGCAGACATGCCAAATTTCCTTAGTTTTTCTGACACTTGTAGGTTCAGATTTAGTTTGTCACTCATATTAACTGGGCGTAGTGTTAAGCTGAAAGAATAGAAGATTATGATGTCATCATCCATTATTTCAATATTTAATAAATGTTTTCCTTGTGTTGTTAAAATCTAACTAGTGGTTCTGTGATTCCGATTCCTCCATGTCTGGTAAACCAAAACAAACCTATGATGATGTTTTGAGATAGGGTTCCAATCTGGGATCCTCCTGCCCTATTATAACACCAACTAGGATCGTAACAAAACTGTTACACAGTATCATAGGCGCAATCCCTCACATTCCTCATCCAAATCATTAATATATGTTAAGGCTTTGTAAATAGTGATAGCTTAAGTAAATATACTCATTAAGTACAATTATATCAATTGTTTAATTTTCCATTAAAGTTAGTGGATGTAGCTAAAGCATTGTCTAATTGTGGCTTGCTCCAGCACAGATCCTTGTGTCAGCAAGATACATGTGTGAAGCACTACTACCTGGCAGTTACCTTCCATCTCTCATCAGTCTGACTTGGAAATATATTACTGTTCCTTCACTGTTGCTGGGACAAAATCCTGAAATTCTCTGCCTGACAGCACTGTGGGTGCACCTACACAGTGAGAAGGCTCACAACACTAGGTTTATTTGGTAGCAAAAGCCACTATCTTACGGTGTAATGTCCCTACGCCACAGGAACTGCAGTGAGTCAAGAGGATATACAGGTTAGGTGGATTAGCCATGGTAAATGTGCAGGATTGCATGGATAGAGCAGAAGGAGGTCTTTTGGAGGGAGGATCAGTGCAGAGCTGATGGGCCGAATGGCCTCTTTCTGCACTATTAGGATTCTAAGGCAGTTTACCACCACCTTCTCAAGGGCAATTAGGGATGAGCACTTAATGCTAGCCCCACATCCTGTAAATGAATTAAGAATAATTGTGTCAATTTTACTTCTGATTAACAGCATTGTACATCATCAAAAGGCATGTAATCTTAATGTTTCTATTGGTATCATATATACAAGGGCTGTTTAACAATGTTATGCATTTATGGGTAAAATGGGAAGATGAAAAGCAAAATGTGCACGTGTATTATTTTAATCATTGCAAACACCTTACTTTATAAATAATGATAGCTTAAGTAAATATACTCATTAAGTACACTTATATATCAACTGTGCAAGTACAAAGAACGTTCCACTAAAATTAGTAGATGGAGCTAAAACATTGTTACCATGGCAACACCCGAGTCTAGTCAGAAATTTCTATTGGATAAAACTATATTAACAGACCTTCAGCATTGCTAAAGCTAAGCCAGGTGGTATATTTACTGTCAGACAAGTTCCATACCACGGCGAAACATAAAATATTTTTGCTGCTGAGCTTCTGCGTCCACTTTGTGAAACTGTTAATTAAATCAAACATCAAATCAGTCAGTGTTTAATTGCGGCTTTGATGAGAGAATGTGTAAGAGCGGAAAATGCTAATAAGTTTCAGTCTCCCAAGCCAGAACTCTGTTTTCACAGAGGCTGAACATGGAGGTGCAGGAGGCAGGACAGGGGGAGGGGGTCTTTTGGGTAGGCAGGACGAGGGGGTAGGATAGAATTGGAATGGTGGGAAATAGCTTACTCGAGTAAGCAGAGAAATTATGCAAATTGAGTCTGTGTGAGAGGCCTCAAAGAGAAGAGATTTCTAGGGATTTATAGCACTGTACAGTTAATGTTTATGAGTAAGAATAAGGCTGTTGTTGAAAATTCTTTCCCATTGGGTATATGCTATTTTAAACCTTTCATAAAAAATTACGTTCTTGCCGTTGTTAGGGACCAGGTCAGAAAGGATATTCTGAAGTTAACCCAGACCAAAACCTTTTGATTTTGGCTTTATTGTGAGCATGAAGTCTTTCACCTCAGGAGTGATTTTATTGACCCAATTGAAATCTTTAATTAATGCAAATTTATTTAACAATACAATTAAAATATTACAAAAATAATCAGCATTTTATCAATTGGAATACATAAACATGACAAGGTATAATTCTTAACAACTAGCTATTTCTATTGTTCCAATGTAAACAATATACCACAGATCTATATCCTTCAGAATCAAGACAAAACAGATATTCTCATGTGGGTGTTATGTTTCTAGCCTGTTAACCCTTCCGGACAGACACAGAAAGATGCCGATCTGCTGATTCTCATTAGCAGCTTCCAGAGAAAGATCTAACTACAAACAGCAGAACTTCAGAGAAAGAGACCTATTTTCTGGCAGATCCCAGTCCCCAATCTTCAGAGAAAGAGTTACTTTTCTGTACAGCTCCCAAGCAGCAACTGACAGGATGGGTGAGATTTTACAGACTCACTCATCCCAAAACCGTAAAATCCCACTTGACATCAAAGGACCTTCCATTGTCCATCCCTTGCCCACTCCAATTTGGCAGGATGGTAAAACTTCTTTGTGTAACTTTAATCCTGCCCTATCGCGTGATTTTTTTTGTCCTGTCAATTAACCTAATCAAGCCCTACTCTGGAAAACCCCAGGGAAAGACATAGGGTTATGGGGATAGGGCTTGGGTGGGATTGTGGTCAGTGTAGATTCAGTGGATTGAATGCGCTGCACTATAGGGATTCTATGATGGTTGTTCAATTATAGTTGTTAGATAAAATCTGCCATCTTTACCTGTTCTGAGCTACATATGATGCCAGATTCACAGCAATGTGATTGGCTCTTAAGTGCCCCAGCAAGCTACTCGGTTCAAAGAAATTAGGAATGTATGTCACAGGGTGCATTGTAGCAATTTTCCAAAGATCCCTAAATAGGAGCTTTCCAACCTGTGACTTCTATCAGAAGGACAAGAAAAGCAAATGCCTGGGAGCACCATGATCTCCAAGTACCCTTTTGGTCATATATAATCTGAACTTAATGGAAGCTCCGTGATTGGGTCCTCTGCTGTTGGTCAAAATCCTAGGACTCCTTCCCTCCCACTGCAAGTGTCCCTCCACCATATGCACAGCAGTGATTCAAGAAGGTGAATCACCCCCTTGTCAAGGGCAATGGAGGAACAGCCTTTAATCCCTCCTGTGAAAACTAAAATATCAGAGTGGCATCAGCCCATATTAAAACAAACATATTAGCAATTATATCAATTATACTGCCACAGAATGAACACGTAAGCTACTGATTATAGACAAAGTGGCACTAATAATAAAACTGACCACGAAAGCAAATCCTGCACAAGAAACATGACACAAATACATTTCTTAAAGGCACAGTGTTGTCACACTGTAGATTTGTATTTTGATTCCTGCTTGATATTACTGAGTATATAAAAAGCAAATTGCTGCAGATGCTGAAAATCTGAAATAAAACAGTAAAAAAAAGAAAAAAATCCACAGATTTGGTCTTTAACCAACTAACATTTCAAGTCTGTAACCTTTGATCACAGGAGGGATTAAAGGCTGTTCCTCCATTGCTCTTGACCAAGGGGGTGATTCACCTTCTTGAATCACTGCTGTGCATATGGTGGAGGGACACTTGCAGTGGGAGGGAAGGAGTCCTAGGATTTTGACCAACAGCAGAGGACCCAATCACGGAGCTTTCATTAAGTTCAGATTATATATGACCAAAAGGGTACTTGGAGATCATGGTGCTCCCAGGCATTTGCTTTTCTTGTCCTTCTGATAGAAGTCACAGGTTGGAAAGCTCCTATTTAGGGATCTTTAGAAAATTGCTACAATGCACCCTGTGACATACATTCCTAATTTCTTTGAACCGAGTAGCTTGCTGGGGCACTTAAGAGCCAATCACATTGCTGTGAATCTGGCATCATATGTAGCTCAGAACAGGTAAAGATGGCAGATTTTATCTAACAACTATAATTGAACAACCATCATAGAATCCCTACAGTGCAGCGCATTCAATCCACTGAATCTACACTGACCACAATCCCACCCAAGCCCTATCCCCATAACCCTATGTCTTTACCCTGCTAATGCCCCCGACATTAAGAGGCAATTTAACACGGCCAATATACCCAACTTGCACATCTTTGGAGTGTGAAAGGAAACTAGAGTACACAGAGAAACACACACAAACACAGAGAGAATATGCAGACTCCACTCAGATAGTCACACCCAAGGCCAAACTTGAACCTAGGTCCCTGGCACTGTGAGGCAGCAGTGCTAACCACTGTGCCACCATATCACCTTCTCTTAAGAGATGAGTTTTTATGACAATTGTTTCATGATCATCATGAGACTTTTAATTCCAGATATTTAAAAATCAAATTCAAATTTCACCATGGGCTAGACAGGGTAAAAGCAGAAAGATTGGGCTAGACAGGGTAGAAGCAGAGAAATTATTTCCACTTAGAAAGGAAACAAGAACTAGAGGCCACAGCCTCAAAGGAAGGGGGAGTCAATTTAGAACAGAGTTGAAGAAGAACTTCTTCTCCCAGAGAGTAGTGAATCTTTGGAATTCTCTGCCCATTGAAGCAGTAGCAGTTACCTCATTAAATGTGTTTAAGTCACAGGTAGATAGTTTTTTGAACAATAAGGGAATTAAAGGTTATGGGGAGTAGGCGGGTAAGTGGAACTGAACTACTATTTGATCAGCTCTGATCTTATTGAATAGCAGGGCAGGCTCGAGGGGCTAGATGGCCTACTCCTACTCCTATTTCTTATGTTCTTATTTGCTGTAGTGGAGTTTGAATCCAGGTGCCCAGAGCATTACCATGGACCATATGTGAGGGTTGCCATAACTCTTACATCTGACTTGTTTTCTTAACCTGCAAAATACATAAAGAACAAATTCATATTTATATAGAATCTTTCATGGTGTTGTAAAATGATTTATCATGAGAAACATCACAGAAGACTTGCTGAAGGTGCATCAAGAATTGTAAAAAAATCCCATGATTGAAAAAAACAATTGTGTATTTATATTGGTCAATTCTCATCATCTCTCAGTTTTTTTTATTATGAGTGATTTTCATTGAAAAAAAACAGAACCAGAGTCAGTTTCTCATGTTCATATAACTGTGACTTGTTTCTCTTCTTTCAGTCACTCAATGTCTGTATATATACACATTGGAACAGTGAAGAAAGTATCCAAGAGAAAGGGGACACTCTTACACAATGAAGATGGACAGACGTGGAAAGAGACATGAACTGCTATTAACTTTGACGTGCCTGTTGGAGGGTGGCAGGAAAATTAAAAATGAGCAATTTAAAATGAATATGAAACCGCATTGTAAAATATTCAAGAGTGAATTTTGGTTAGCAATTCAACCTTGTGACATATAGAAAATAGAAATGTTATAATATTGAGGCAGCACAATTGAATTACTGTCTTACATCTCAGAGTCAATTCTCCATTACCTTGCAGTGAATGATATTCTTCCTGCACAGACTGATAGACAAGAAGAACAGCTGATCTACTGGACTATTCTATTTCAATTCATTACGTGAAACCTTGGCTGACAACAGTTGAAAATATTCTGTAAACGAGTAGGAAATGGTTTTGTTCCGTTGCTGAATTTCAAGAGTTCTCGGCTCAGAGATTCTGCTTTGGAAGGAATTGGTGATCTGGACACATTTTCTGGGTGGGATTTTACAGCCTCATTCGAGCGAGACCAGAAATTCCTGCCCAAACTCAAGATGCATGTCCATTATCCGCCCCTCGATTGCTCCGATTCCGTGGCGGGTGCAGCCGATAGAATTCCGATAAAATTGTGCCTGTTTCCGAAAGTTGTTTGCTTTCCCTCCATTTTCCATTCAAACCAAAGGCAAAATGAGGAGCAGGCAGGAAAGCAAAATTGAAACAGCAATCAGATCGGCCAATCGTATTCCAGAACGGCAGTGCCGGTGGGAAGGACTGATGGGCTTACCCTTTGCTCCCAGGCCCCATGTTGTTTTGTTCCTAAAATCTGAATTGTTATCCTCTCCAGAGTAAATAGGAATGAGTAATAAATGCTGGCCAGACAGCAATGCCCATGTCCCAGGAATGAATAAAGAAAAGGTTTAACATACTACATGAAGAAAAGGCCTCTCTGCTTTGAAACCAGTTCTGGTATTTAGGACAGGAAAGGGCCTTGCCATTTTTTGCATTCATTTGATGTGGGTGTGACCAGCTGGACCAGCATTTATTGCCTACCTCTAATTGTCTTTAGGCTAGGCTACGTAAGTGATTATATATTCCATTTTCAAAATTTAAAATCAAGTTACTCACAGGTGGTGGATTGAAAATGCTTATTTTTGTGGTAAACTCATTTTCGGTTTCACGAATTAAACTGAACCAACTCTACTTTTGTTCAAAAATCGTATATAAAACACTTCCCGATGAATTGTTTCATTACTGATTTCAGAAAAGGAGGAACATTTTTAAGAGTCAACCACATTGCTGTGGCTCTGGAGTTACATGTAGCCCAGCAGATTTCATTTCTATTAGTGATAGATTTTTAGAACTATCACCAGTTGGGTTCATAGTCATCATTAGAATTTTATTAAATTCAAATCTCAACATCTACTGCAGTGGGATTTGAACTCAGGTATCCAGAGTGCTGCCCTGGGTCTCTGAATTACTGAACCAGTGACAATACCACTATGCTACCATTTCCTTTTTAATGCTTAGCTCTTGGTGGGCAACTTGTCAAGTGATCTTGTTATGTTTATTTATTAGTGTCACAGAAAGGTTTACATTAATACTGCAATGAAGTTACTATGAAAATCCCAAGTCACACACTCCAGAGCCTGTTTGGATACACTGAGGGAGATTTTAGCATGGCCAATCCACCTAACTAGCACACAGTTTGGACTGCAGGAGGAAACCGGAGCACCTGGAGGAAAGCCATGCAGACACAGGGACAATGTGCAGGCTCCACATCGACAGTGACCTAAGCGGGGAATCGAACCCAGGTCCCTGGCGCTGTGAGGCAGCAGCACTAACCACTGTGCCACCAAACTGCAATGCAGAATGCAGCTCATGAAAAATAGAAAATAGATGAAGAATGGTTATTGCACTTTTAATCTTCTGTTACAATCGAAAGATTTTTATTCCATTCAGTTAAATTAAAATTTAATTTCATCAGGTACTCAAAACAAACAGACAAACAGAGTCTGATTCCTTTAATGTGACTTTTCACTAACCCAGTAACCATTTTCATCAGAAACAAGATGTAATTTAATCCAAATGTAAACATTTCTAATCATATCCATATTAAGGATACTTAGACATCCAAAAAGTCTTTACTCAAAATATTAGGTAGGATTCTTATCAATTGCCATTGACAGGTTTCATAGAATCCTTCCTGTGAAAAAGGAGGCCATTTGGCCCATCAAGCCTGCACCGACAACAATCATATCCAGGCCCTATTGCTGTAACCCCACGTATTCACCCTATTAGGCCTCCCACTTTAAGGGGCAATGTATTATGGCCATCAACCTAATCCTCTCGTCTTTGGACTGTGGGAGGAAACCCGCACAGACATGGGGAGAATGTGCAGGCTCCACACAGACAGTGACCCAAGCCGGGAATTGAACCCACATATCTGGCACTGAAGCAGCATTACTAACCACTGTGCCACCATGCTGCCCAGGTTTCTAGCTGAAGATGACATAGGAGGGTGCACTTTTTCTTCTATGTTAGCTGTACACCATGACAAACAAGTTGGCTGTAATTCTCCCAAAAAAATTCTAAGTGTAGAATTCGCTTTAAAACTGAAGTAAATCATATGGCTTTTTCAGCAAGATTTTCAAAATGCATCTCCCACACTCTGTGCACTGCAGAGTGCACTAGCATGAATCACGCTGAAAATCTGGTCTATTCCTGCTAGAAAGGCTGGCAGCATAGTGCTGAGGAGTGGCACATGCACAGTAGTCCACACTGTTGACCTCCCGACTACTGGCCAGCTTGATCGCTGGCAAACCCCTTGATCCCACATTGCTGTGCATCTGACCCCAACCCCCCATCCCCAATCACCGGTCTTCTGGCCCTGAACCACCCCCTCCACCACACCTCTAGCCTGCCTCAATACCCCCCTTTGCTGTTCTAATCTCCCAATCTGTCCCTTCCCAACTCACAGTAAGTTTTTCCTTTTCTTGTCTTCAACCCTCCCCCCGTCCCCGAACCCCAACATGAAGGGTTCCTGGTCAAGGCAAAGACATCAGGAGAGATCCTGACAAGGATAACAAGCAGATAAAAACAGCATTCACTTCTTCTGCACCTGATAGCAACACCAGAAATGCCTTAATGCATGAAAAATGCTCACCCAAATCTCAATGATAGTGAGCCGAACTCTATCATAGCCTGCCAGTGGGTTTGTAGGCAAACAGGAGGGGTAAAATTCCTCAGATGGCCCACCCACCTCAACCGCTCTACAGTTTTATGAGGGGATGGGCTAGGCATCGGCCTGCAAGCCCACCCTTGCCCCATTTAAGGCATAGAGAAGGTGGATAGTCAGAGACTCTTTCCCAGGATGGAAGGATCGACTACAAGAGGGCACAGGTATAGAGTGAGAGCTGGTAAGTTTAGGAGAGGTGTGTGGGAAACTTATTTCATACAGCGGATGAAGTGTGACTGCACTGCAGTGGAGATGGTGGAAACAGGCACATTCGCAATGCTCAATGTGTATTTTGATAGACAAATGAACAAATAGCAAACAGAGGGATAGAAACCACATATGGACGCAGTCTTAGCAAACTGAAGGGGCTGTCCCTGTGCTGTACTGTTCTTTGTTCACTAAATGGCCAATTAAAAGCTATTAAGAGTCATTTCCCATCCAGCCCCAATTTTCAGGCCAGAGGAAGGAAACCAGAGTCAGTGGGGATGGGAGCAAGGAAAATAAGACTGCTCAGGCCTCAAGCAAAATAAGCTACAGGTTGTGGGGTGCATGCATCAATCCCCTTCAATAACAGGCATCAAGCCATACCGCCGCAGGGCCTGATCTTTGGCAGTATTTCCTTCTCCCCATGCTGGCCTTTCCACCAACACCTTCACCCCACTCCTGCCCACCTTGAGACTCACACTTACCTGGTCCTGGACTGTGGGATTTGGACCCTGTGTACATTTGCAGTCCCAGCTGTGGCCATTGCTGGGATTGGGGAACTCTCATCCAATGAGATTGGCCAGCAGTTCTCTGCAGTGGAAAGGCTTTTTGAGTGAGGAGCAGCAGAAGTCCCATCTCCCCTAATTAATGCTCATTGGAGCATTACATGGTGTGATGGTATGATGCCTTTAAGATGTGTATTTTAATAATATTCCTTTGCCAGAAGTTGTTGACACCATTTTGCCTGTTGTCCTGTGTTGTTACTGAGGCAGTATAAATGATATCATGTCTATTTTTAACCCAAATTAATGCACAGTCCTAGGGTTTTGTGGTCCTTTGGGGATTGTTGAGTGGAGCTTGCTTTGGGGATGACTGACAGGCCAGGTGATGCCTGGGGATAGTTTCTTTCATACCGAAAAGTCCAAGTTTTTAGTTTCAATTTTAATTGCTATTAGAAGCTGGTAAAAGCAGTTAGTGTCTTTCTCTCTCTCTCTCCAGAGACTTTTGGAAAGTTCAAGCACTGGGAAGCCTCAGAGATTTACTCCAATGTTCAAAGGATCAGTTCACAGCAGGTGTTGAAAATTCAGCATTATGTAAGCATATTTGCTTTTTGTGCCAAGTTTAGAAGGAAATGTGTATTTGTGGGATGTTGTTGACTTGGAACATCATAGGTAGTTAGGTGTTACGGTTTGTACTATATCATGTTTGAATCTTGTAGTTGGGAAAAGTTATGCTAATTTTTTTATTATATTTTAACTGTGTTCTTAAATAAACTTTGTTTGATAAAAGCTCCCATGTGGGTCACTTGAATCATACCTGAAGTGAAATACTTTATGTTCACTCTAATGCCAAAATCCAAATGCAAAAATTTAGAGGTCTTGGCTAACTTCATAAAAGAGTTTGAAGCTTCTGGTCTGGAGTTTTAACAATGATTGTAGGGTAGCTGGTATCAAAGGGAATGTCAGTATCAAACTGTTATATTGCAGAAAGGGAAACCCTACCATCCTAAAAATCCTGGCTAGTAACTTTAAATCTAGCTGTGTCTTTGCAAAAACATCAACTTGACTCTCTTCCTAAAAGCTTCGGTCTCCCAATATTGAGCCCAATGACAAAGGAGGTGAGAAATTTTTCCAAAAAAGGGAGTTTTTAGGGTGAAGCAGAAAGCAGTCTGGCAATAACTCTCTTTAGTTCAAAAGCTTCATGTCAACAACACTGCAACAACATCCAATTAACTAGAGCAAGCTCAGTTTCTGATGCTAAGCAGTGATGAATCCTCGTGCAAACAATTTGATCCATTTGGAACTGTTTTTAATCAGATCTGAAGTCTGAATAGCTGACTATCATATGCAGCCAATTAAAATCTAACAATGTCACAGGTTTTTCCGAACTACCCAGTTAATGAAATCTTCAATCGTTGCTCGAAAAAAGGTTACATTCCTCTGACCTTCAAGAGAGTGAGCCACCTTCGCACCACTTGTCTATCTTCAGCAGAAACCTAATTGCAGAATGCACAAGTCATTGCCCAAATATTGTTTAGATTAAATGCTTCAGGCTGCCAGAACAACACATGGATCTTTAGCATTGGAGTATGTTCAAGTCCGGTAATGATAATGACTGAGTGCCAATTATTTCAGTTTTTTGAAATTGGCTCAACTATATGACCATCTCAATAATTTTTAAAATATTATAATATTTTAAAAGGGTATTGTCATAGGAAAAATGTTATATGGTAATGGCTGTACTGATCTGTCATAAAAAGGGGGCTGGAGATACACGCAATACACCCAAGCGATTGTCAAATACATTTTGACACTGCCACATAAAAAGGTATTGCAGGTATGGTCAAAGACGTAGGTTTTAAGGAAAAGATAAATATAGTGTGGGATTTTCTTCAAACAAAATGATAGTAGAAAATGGTAGGTTTTCGCGACAGTCTTTTCAGCGAGGTAAGTATCGGGAATTTATAGCAACCTGTGCCTGAATGTGAATCTTGCCAGTAGGGGGAGGAGTGAAGCTTGAGCTTGCCTGTAAGGCCAGCTACTGAGCTTTGGGGCACATTGTGCAAGTGCCCTGGTCTTTTTGCTAAGATCAAGTATAGTTTGTTGATCCTGCACTTGATAGAAGTCACAGTAAGAAGTCTCACAACTCCAGCTAAGGTCCAACAGGTTTATTAAGAATCACGAGCTTTTGGGGTGCTGCTCCTTCATCAAGTGAATCTTTACTCACTGATTTAGGAGCAGTGCTTCAAACGTTCGTGAGTGCAAATAAACTTGTTGGACTTTAACCTGGTATTGTGAGACTCCTTATTGTGCCCACCAGTCCAAGACCGGCATCTCCATATCATTGATAGAAGTCAATGAGGTTACACTGAAGTTTGATTTGAAGCAATTCTTTTAAACACCATCTGGGCCTTTTAGCTAAGATGAAACTCAGATCAAGCCCAGGAGGGGGTGTAAAGCTTGCTTCTATCAGCTTGGGTCTTGTGGATTAAGCCCAAGATTGGAAGAGCGGGGACTGTCTTGTTAGCTTGGATTGGTATTGAATCTCTTGTAGGGACTTTGATTGGACCAATTTGGTTTGGATGTAATATCTCTTAAAAGTGTCCCGGTCTCTTGGTATACAGTTTAGATTGATTGCCTGGTGTGGTGAGCCAGTAAGATTGTGCCCAGCCATAGATTGGCAGAGAGGTAGGGATCCTGGAACCCTCAGTGAAACATATTGGGCAGGGTAAATGTTTCCCCTGGCTGCTGAGCACAGAAGCAGGACACACACTCTCAGAATGAAGCCAGGCCATTTAAGAAGGAATTTCTTAATTCAAGAGGCTCATGGACCTTTGAAATTATCTACTCCAGAAGATTGTGAAAGCTCAGTCATTGATACATTTCTGAATGCTGGAGACATCAAAGGAAATTGGGATAATGGAGGAAAATAACAGAGGGATAATCAGTTGTGATCTGTTTGAATGGTGGGGCAGGCGCGATGGGCTGAACAGCCGATACTCCTCCTCCTATTTCTGATTTTCCTGCCAAAGTCACAATCTCCAAAGGTGGAATGGAGAAAAATTGGGATGAGCACCAAGCTAGTATTGGAGAACTGGCTGGAGGAGGCTACAGCACCTGGGAGCCACTAAGTACACATTGTCAAGGGAAAGCCCCCTCGCTTAAAGGGCAAGAATGTATTAGAACTGTATCATGTGGTCTGACATAAAGACTAATAAAAGACAATAAGGTAAATGAGAGATGAACTAACTGGAGCAATTTATTAATGCGGCTATTCTGTAGCACAGGATTTGCCAGGCAGGCTCTGGATCCTGGATCATCAAACCATTCTCTTAAAGGGACATGCCCAACATAGATAACAAGCTGCACCTTGGCTGTTGCAGACTGAAAAGGCCTTGATATAGGCCGGATAGATTTACAGATGGAGCCTGACTCATTAGACAGACAGGCTGTATCCGGGGTTCCGTCTCCACGCCCCAACTGGATCCACTGACATCCTGGTTCCGATTTAATTTTTCGCCCTCCTATCTTATTTGACCAAAAAGATAAAGTCTGGATTTTTGTTCACAAAAGAACATTAGATGCAAATCCACCAGTGCATGAAAAGAGGATTTTTTGACCAATTAATTAGAAACTAAACAACATTGCAAATTATGGTTTTCGATTGCCAATTTGCTGGTTGCAAAGTGTGTTAATACAACTGTGTTGTCACCATTTAGCTTCAGAACCAGAGAACTCAATGAGGGAGGCTTTCCCCTTGTGAATTAATCTTGGCATACTGGGGCTGCATATTAAACTGATGCTCCTGATTGTGTGAATGTGTGGAGTTAGCAAGGCTGAGCACTCCAAGGGAGCAATGGAGATCAAGATTAGCTCACTTCACATACAAAGCCATTTGGGAAAGGCAAAACATCCTGTACGGGTCAAAAGGGCAGCAAACCACAAAACAGAGGGCCCAGCACGTGTGTGTATACAGCGCAGTGCATCCAGTCTACTAAAATCTGGAAGAATGTGCAGAAGAAGATGTTCAATTCAAAGCAAAATGCTACAATAAGCGGATCACTGTCAATAATATGATTCTCTGGGCTGAATTTTGTGCGCCCTGCAGTGTGTTTTTTTGTGGGGTGGGGCATTTAAAATGGGGTGGGCATTTATCCCTCTCCCAAGTTCATCCCCTCAATAATGCAGGGGGTGGGAGGGGGAGATGTGAGGGAGAGGGGAAGAAATCGGCAGCCCATCCATATTTAACATTCAAATTATTAACATTCAATTAGGCTGGTCGTCAAGCCTATTGATCCTAAGAAGAGGCTGGTCATGCTGTAATATATTTGGCATTAGCCATAGGGCATGAGTAGAAAGCTGGATATTTAACCCCAAATGGTTAAAGGGCAGGAAGGAAGGGTGGAGGGGAGCTGGGTCTCTGTTTGGAGGCTGCCCTATGCTGATTGCAAGGCGGTTTACTCATACCCACCCACTCTGTTCCTACCCGCACACTCACTCCCTCTTTTAAACCCACCCACTCTTCCCAACTCCTGGCCCTGTCCCTATTGTTCCCAAACTCTCCCAGATTAGGAGCCTGGACACAGTTACTGTGGGGATCCTGGCCTTTGGGTTCTCACTTCAGTTTCAATGCCAGCATCTGCCACTCACACCTTCCTGGTACTGCCGCAAGTGCAGCTGGAAAGGGCATGACCTCTGCCCCAATTTGGGGTAGGTGGAAGTCCCATTCGGCCAGGTTGATGAATCCTGCAGTGCTTTATTGCTCTGGGGCTGGTCAGCATGGGGCTAAAAATATCGTTTTCAGCTGAGGTACACAATCCAGTTCCCCATATTATTCAGCCCTGTGACTGTGTGCGTGTGTGTGTGTCTGTGTGTGTGTGTATGTGTGTGCGTGTATGTGTGCGCATGTGCGCAACACTGCAAATTACCTCTTTGTTGTATTACATGCTTAAAGATGTACATCGCTGGAAGGGAACTGATGTATTTACTGTCTGTTTCAGTTTTAGTTTCACCTTTGCTTTCAGCAGCAGAGTAAACAACAGCTCCAAGCTTTATGGCAATGTCCTCAGTCTTAATAAGTGAACCCACAATGAATCCCTTAAGAGCGATGATGCCTTGTGTCTTATATAACAAATAAGCTCAAGGGTTTACCTCATTATAAGAACACAACATCCTATACCAGAACAAATGATTATCGAAAGACACACTTGCTGCAATCTTACCAGAGAAGAGTGCAGTCAACTGAAAATTGTTCCTAATTTGTTTGTGGTCAAGCAGAAAGTCATTGGAATAAAAGTGTTTTAGATGTTATTATAACATAGCCCATCACCAGGCTCTGAGTTCAAGTCCCATTCAAGAACTCAAGCACAAAAATCCAGATGGATGCTCAAGTGCAGTACCAAGGGGGTGCTTCACTGTCAGAGGTGCATTTTTTGTCTTTCAGTACTTCAGTTCTAATCAAAAAAAGCTGATTCAAGTTAAGTCCAATCATGGTCCCAGCATGAGGGATAAACGAGATCCAAATTGGCATAATGAGATTTTTCATTCCAGCTTGAGTTTGATCAAACAAAATCCAAGCTGACAGGATGAGGCATTGCACCCATTCCTGGCTTCTTCTGGTGTTGCATCTTAACCAAAAAAACCAAGATGTCTTTGAAAAACTGCATCAGGTAAAGCATCGGCTTAACTTCATGGGCTCCCCTGATCCTTTGTTCGACCCTAGCTTAGACAAATCACGATTGCACACCTCAAATGCAATGCGCTACCCTCACCCCCTGCCTGATCACTTCTGTCAGTGCCTTTTCAGGTGAGTCATTAAACCAAGGTCTCATCCTGCTCAGATAAACAGAATAGATTCCACGGCATTATTTCAAAAAGAAGGAGGCGAGTTATCCCCATGTCCTGACCAATAATTATCCCTCCCTCAATGTGACAGAAACAGAGGGTGGGATTTTACAGTCTCACTCGACAGGACGGTAAAGTCCTGCCCAAAGTCACTAGACATTTCCGTTGTCCATTCCTCACTCCATTTCCCAGGAGGGCAAGGAGGTAGAATTCTGGCGAGAATATCTGGTCATGGGTTGACAATTTATCTGGTCATTACCACATTGTTGTTTGTGGGAGCTTGCTGTACACTAATTGGTTGCCATATTTTCTACATTACAACAGTGACTACATTTCAGAAGTAAGTTTCAAAACAGCTCAAGATGTTGGTGGTTGTGAAAAATGCTGTATAAATGCAAGTCTTTTTTTCAACTTGTTTTATATTGGTTAATGGGATGTGGACATTGCTGGCTAGGCCAACATTCATTGCCCATTCCTAATGGACGTTGAGAAGATGATAGTGAACCACCTTGTTGATCTGCTGTTCAGGAGTTCCAGGATTTTGACCCAGTGACAATAAAGGAATAGCAATACAGTTCCAAGTCAGAATGGTTTGCGGCGTGGAAGGGAACTTGCAAGTTCTGGTGATTTCATGTATCTACTGCCTATGTCCTTCTAGGTTGTAGAGGCTTGGAAAGTGCTGTCAAAGAAGCCTTGGTGTGTTGTTACCATATGTCTTATAGATTGTACACACGCTGGCACTGTGCGCCAGGTCGGTGATGGAGGGCTGCTTTGTCTTAGGTGTTGTTGAGCTCCTTAAGCGCTATTGGCACTGCACTTACCCAGGCAAGTGGAGAGTACAGTATTCCATCAAACTCCTGACAAGTGCCTTGAAGATGGGAGATGGTTGTTCAATTATTATTGAATAAAGCTCTTCATTAGCTATCGTTGTGCACTGACTGAAATATTCATTCTGCTTTTACTCTTCCAGCTGGCAGCGTGTGCAACATGTTTTTTTAATATATACATTGTTGTGTACATATGTATCTCTTTCTACTGTGAAATGTTATTTAACCATAGGTACTCATTTAAAAGTCATTCTAAAATCCAAAAGTTTCAGAATCAAAATATCACCCTGACAATCACATCAAAGACCTCAATTCATTAAAAAGTAACACTTAGTATCGACACATGCACTGTGGTTAGCACTTCTGCCTCACAGTGCCAGGGAGGCAGGTTCGATTCCGGGCTTGAGTCATTGTGTGGAGTTTGCACATTCTCCCTGTGGTTGTGTGGGTTTCCTCTGGGTGCTCCGGTTTTCTCCCGTATCCAAAAATGTGGGGGTTAGGTGGATTAGCCATACTAAATTGCCCCTTAGTGTCAGGGGGACTAGATAGGATAAATGCATGGGGTTATCGGATTAGGGCCTGGGTGGGATTGTGGTTGGTGCAGACTCAATGGGCCGAATGGCCTCTTTCTGCACTGTAGGGATTCTATGATTTTCCCTTATCTCAAATAAGACAGAAAAACATAAATCGATTCTTAGTATTGGGAGGAGAAACTGACAGATCAGAGAAGAGTTATAAGTAGCATTCATGTAAACAGGGTCCGTACGATCTCTCAAAACAAACTTTAAATAAATGAACACCTGGCTTTTGTGTCCTCAGTCAGTCATTGCTCCCAGCCTTCCTTGGGAAGCTAAGTTCAAGCCTGGCCAATCAGACCCTTGCTAATGCTGACTCCATGCAATCCCGCTGCATCGAGACTCAGGTCAAGGGCTGAGAGCCATCTGTGGGACGTTTGCTAATGGTGCCAACCTTTGCTTTGCATTCTGCACCCGCCAGTCACTGAACAACATCAAAACCACAGGCCCATCCATCACTACAGCTTCTGATAGCTCTGAAGGATGGAAGAGGCTCCTTAATAAAAGCACAATGAGACAGAGGAACAGAAAATGGCAGATGGCTACTGGTTCCCTGTTACCTTGTGAATCCTTTTGAGAGCCATATAAGGTGTGTGCTGGGTAGAGATGTTTTATTTGAAAGTAAGCCCCTCAAAAACATTGCCTGTGTAAAAGTCAATGCCTTAACTTTTTGCCCAAAAGAACAGACCTCAAATATTTGACTTTTACACGCATTTATATAATGAGAAAAACATTGATGTGGAAAGCACTAAGTCTTGGAATTCTGATGTTTATAAAAATTGTTTTTTTGTTACAATTTTTTTTGTTCTAATGTTCTCCCTCCCTTCAGTTGTGATGAAGGATCCATAATATCAAATGTTAACTCTTCAGAGTTAAAGGTTATTTATAAATAAGGCTGACATTAACTCTGCAATGAAGTTACTGTGAAATTCCCCTAGTCACCATACTCTGGAGCTTGTTTGGGAGAATGCACATAACCAGCCTGTCTTTCAGACTGTGGGAGGAAACTGGAGCACCCGGAGGAAACCCACACAGACATGGAGAGAATGTGCAAACTGCACACGGACAGTGAATGAAGGCGGGAAGTCCCTGGCACTGTCTAGCAGCAGGGCTAACCACTGTGCCACCATGCTGCCCGCTCCTGCTAGATGCTGGCAGAGCCTGCAGAGATTTTCCAGCATCCTCCATTCTCACATCATCATCTCTTTGGTTCTTTTCACCCTTGGTGATGAATTGCAATATGGGCCTTGGATCTTCATGTTGGTTTTCGAATTCATCACCCAGATCCTCCGAGCAACGGCAATGATCAGCGGTAGTAAGGTTGAGAGGAATAGAGTGTGAGATCAGGAGGATAGTCAGGTGATCAGGAAGGTTGTTGGATTCTGTTGGGAGGGTTGTTGGCTCAGGTCGGGAGGGTAGTCGAGTTGGGGTGGGGGGCAGGGATGGTCAGGCCAGGAGGGGCAATGGGAGGTCAGTCAGGTCAAATCGGAAGGGTAGTCAGGAAGTCAGGAGGGTTGTTGGATCTGATCGAGAGGGTAGTCAAGTTGGGGAGCAGGGGTGAACAGGAGGTCAGGAGGGCTGTTGGATCAGGTGGTCAGGGAGGATAGTTGGATGGGTTGATCGTTGAGGGTTATCGTGTGGTCAAGGGGGCAGATTACTTGGGTCAGGTGAGTAGTCAGGTGATCGAGGGGTGTAGTCGGGTCAGAAGGCTAGTGGTTAAGAGATGCTTGTGAGTTGTGTTGGGGAATTAGTTGGGTGCCCAGGAGTTGGATTCGATAATCAGGATGGGATAGTCAGGTTGAGTTGGGAGTTTGTTTGATCTCGTCCAGGGAATGAAGTTACCCAGGAGATCAACTAGGTGTTTAATATTTTCTGGGAATTATCTGTTAGTGTATCAAATCTATCAAAGTCTCTAAAGTCAGAGTCAGAGAGATTTGTGGAGGGTCTCAGCGATCAGGCCAATTGCCTATTGGAAGTTCAAACTTTCCGGGCTATTCCCATCTATTTCTGCAGGTCTGGAATCCCACAGCATTCCAACACAGATCTCAGTCTTACCTCTGACAATCCAGAGACTGGGCAGATCACTTTAACTGAAAGCTTTCTGGTAGAAATATGACTGGATTGGATTTGCTGGATATTTAAAAGCTTACCCGAATTAAAAACACAACATGTTTGTGGCACTTCTGGCTGGTCAGATATGAACAAAAAAGCAAGCTCTAATCCATAGCTGCAAATCATGTACTCTGTACCAAATCGTGACCTCTCAGGATTAAAGCTCATTAAAGCAATGATGTGTTTAAGGAAATGAAAATTCAAATGATGTTATGGTTAAAGCTGATAAAATCCAAAATCTCTCAATAGAATCAGTACAGCAACAGTGCCAGTTCAAAGGAGATATTCCATTGGTTGTAAGGCACTTTGAAGTAGCCAGTGATTGTGAAAGATGTTATATATTTATTCTGGGCTCGCTGTGCGTGATCAGATCCAATTGAAGGGAAGTGGTTCCGCGAGACAATCACAAAATGAGGCTCGCGGTTATCTCTGTAGAAGTCCATGTTAATAAGGCCACATCTTGTTCTGTGAAGTTTTATTTAATTCACTCATGGGGATGTGGGTGTCTCTGACTGGACCAGCATCCATTGCCCATCCCCAGTTAGCCCTAGCATTGAGAGGAGGAAAAGTCATGGGTGACACAGTGGTTTAGCACCATTGCCTCACAGCGCCAGGGATCCAGGTTCAATTCCGGCCTCTGGTGACTGTCTGAATGGAGATTGCACATTCACCCCATGTCTGCATGGGTTTCCTCTGGGTGCTCCAGTTTCTTCCCACAGTCCAAAGATGTATGTGTTAGGCCAAGCCAAACTGACCCTAGTGTCAGGGACATTAGCAGGGTAACTGAATGGAGTTACAGGAATAGGGCCTGGGTGGGATATGATCGGTTCTATGATCTATGATTAATTACATTCCAAGAGGACCCAGAGTTATCTCCACAAGTCTATAGAATCCTGACTGCGCAGAAGGTGGCCATTGGCCTATCGTATCTGCACCAATTCTCCAAAAGAGCATCTTACCTAGGTCCCTGTCCTATCCCTGTCACCATGATAGGGAGATGCCGGCGTTGGACTGGAGTAAAAACAGAAAGAAGTCTCACAACACCAGCTTAAAGTCCAACAGCTGTTTTTACCCCATGTATTTACTATGGCTAATCCACTAAACTGACGCGTCTTTGAAAAATGAAGAGGCAATTTAATACGGCCAATCCACCTAACTTGCACATCTTTGGAGTGTGAGAGGAAGCCGGAACACCTGGAGGAAACCCACACAGACATAGGGGGAACATGCAAACTCCACACAGACAGTCGCCCAAGGCTAGAATTGAACCTGGGTCCCCAGCATTGTAAGGCAGCAGTGCTAACCCTATGCCTTAGTACAGCCCACAGCTACATAGATCTGAACCATATTACAAATAAATTCTTGCTATATCCAAACCGGAAAGCCCTTAAAATGAAGCCAATTCTTTAACTTTCCAGCACTGAAATCCAAGTGCACCAAAATGATGAGCCTGATCTGTTTGAGAGATCTTGAACCAAATATTCCAATTCCAAGAACATTTTTCCCACTTCTCTCTCTTTCACTCCCTGAAGAAAACTCTGCAAGCAAATCACAGGCATTTGCTTGTCAGATTCCTGGACAATACAAACTGAAAACAGGGTAAATGAGTCCCTCAAGTGCAAGGACGAGAAATGGAAGTTAAAGAGTGAAGTTAATATTACTTGCAAAGTCTGAGTTTAATGATATGAAATTAATTTATGTTAAAATCACTAAATTGGTATATGGATAGTTCTCACAATAACCAACGTACCTTATTATTTTGAACAAGTTTACACATGATTTATCATTTATCTGAGACGAGAGATTTTGGCTGGAAGATTATTAAACCGCACTTTCAATCTAATTTTTACTTTGAGCATATATTGGGTTAGAAGGGAATAAATATATTTTATTAACAGTTTTACACTACCATTCTGGAACCATAAATATAATTAGTCATTTTATCCCCATTTGGAAAATGAATACAAAGCCTACAGGAGGAGAGACCTGAAAAGAAATTGGCTTATAATATATTCAGACCTAGTAACAGTTCAAATGGAGGTCAGGTGAGTGTGGTAGATAGTGAGTCATGAGATAGTCTTTAGAAAGCAAGGAGGAGGCTTCACTGTTGGCATGTGAAATTGAATTGCTCCAAGTCAGGGATTAGCACTGCTGCCTCACAACTCCAGGGACACCGGCTTGGTTCTCTGTCCATGCAGAGTTTGCACTTTCTCCCCATATCTGCATGGGTTTCCTCCGGGTGCTCCAGTTTCCTCCCACAGTCTGAAAGACGTGCTGGTTTCTGTATTAGCCATGCTAAATTCTCCATCGGTGTACCCGAACAGGTACCAGAGTGTGGCAGCCAGGGGATTTTCACAGAAACTTCATTGCAGTGTGAATGTAAGCCTACTTTTGAGACAAATAAATAAGCTTTAACTTTAAGAAATCAAAACGGTGTGGATTCAACTCTCGATCCCTCATTGCAGCACATAAATTAGACTGATCTCAGCTCAGAGTATGACCAGGGATGCTATCCATCAAATGAACAGCTAAAACCAAGACCCTGACATGTTCCTGTGATTCAGGGGAAGATTAAGAATCCCATATCCCTATCTATTTTTCATTATTCATTCACGGGACAGGCGCATCACTGGCTGGCCAGCATTTATTGCCCATCCCTAGTTGCCTGAGGGCACTTGAGAGTCAATCACATTGCTGAGGCTCTGGAGTCACATACAGGCCAGACCAGATAAGGACAGCCGTTTTCCTTCCGTAAAGGTCATTAATGAACCAGATAGGTTCTTCCGACAATCGACAATGGTTTCAAGATCATCGGTAGATTCCAGATACTTCCAGATATTTTTTATTGAATTCAAATTCTACCAGCTGCCATGGTGGGATTTGGTCTTCAGAGCATTAACTGAGTTTCAGGATTAATAATCTAGCGATAATACCACTAGACCATCTCTCCCCAAAGAAGAGGAGAAAGCTTGCCCAGGAGTCCTAGGCAACATCTGATGGTTTAGGTTTGAGAGGAACAAAAGTCAGTCCATTGGGCATTCATTCAAATGCCATTGGTCAGAGCTTACTGTGTACCAATTGATGGAACAGTAAGTGGATGTTAAATTAATTGTGTATTTGGGAAATACTTTGGGGAGATTCCAAATGCAGTGATGAAGTACCTCATGAATGAAATCATTCTTTATTTCCTTATGTCGCCTTTCATTTTTTTTCCTTTAAGAGTTCGTGGTGTTTAATTTTACAGGAAGCAGGCGTTGAAATTTAAGCTGTGGATCATTAAGAAGCAGGAACACATGAGCAACCAGACATCAGAAGTGAATTAAATTCAGGCTGATCACTTTTTTTTAATTACAAGGGATTAAGAGGCAAGACTGACTACTCCAAGTAGCGTCCACATGAATATTATTCAAGGCAAACGCATCAAAATCTGATAGGTCAGAAAAGGGTAAATGATGGATGAATTGCTGACTTCTTGTGCCTGCAAGTCTCAGTTGCAATCAAAACAGGAATGACATCAGAAACAGATGTTAAAACTCACCATTGACTTTAGTGTTTCCTGGCAAGCACTCACCCTGCACATGAAAATCTCATAAATTCAATATATTTCAATCCACATTTCCACTGACTTTCATCAGGTGTAGCTTACCCCATAGCTTCTGGCTGCCTGTACTATTTGGAAATGTGAAATCATTTTTCCTACTGAATTTTCTTGTCTGAGGCTGTGTCCCTTTTGTTGGTGCTTTTTATGAACCCCTCTCCCAGCCCTGGCTCCACTATCAGCTTCTCTCCACCTGCCGATTTTCACCCCTTAATCTTTAGGGACGGCACAGTGGCACAGCGGTTAGTATTGCTGCCTCATAGTGTGAGGAACTTGGGTTCAATTCCAGCCTCGGGTGACTGTGTGGAGTTTGCACATTCTCCCCATGTCTGCTTGGATTTCCTCTGGATGCTCCGGTTTCCTCCCACAGTGGATTGGCTGTGCTAAATTGCCCCTTAGTGAAAGGGGACTAGCAGGGTAAATAAGTGGAGTTTTGGGGATAAGGCCTGGGTGGGCTTGTGGTCGGTACAGGCTTGATGGGCTGAATGGCGTCCTTCTGCACGGTAGGGTTACTATGATTCTATGAAATGGAGGAATGGGTCAGCAGGTTGTCACCAGAGTTCAGCGTTTCTGCATTAGATCTTGTGATTAAGGCAGTGCGTGACTGAATCACAGCGACCATCAGAGAGTGTGGTCCAGGTAATACAAATCAAGCTCAGGATTCCCAACCTGAGAGATAGAAGGTTCTCATCATCATTCTTCAAATGTCAGTATAAATATCAGATGAGAACTAGGACAGGACTCGTGGGTAAGACAGCTATAGAGGGAAATGGGTCAAACATAGGCAATTGGGACTAGCTTTAGTTGTTTATAAAAAGGTGGCATGGACAAGTTGCCCTAAGGGCAATAACCAAGTAATACATAATGAGCATCTGTATGGCCCTTGTGAGTTTAGCTTAGTTCAGTTGGCTGGACGGCTGGTTCATGATTCAGAGCGATGTCAACAGCTTTGATTCAATTCCCACCTGGCTGAGGTTTGTCCCTTCTTCTCAACCTTGCAGCCTGTCTGAGGTGTGGTGACACTCAGGATAAATAGCCACCAATCAGCTCTCCCTCTCAAAGGGGAAAGCAGCCTCTGGTCATCTGGGACTATAGAGTCTTTGCCCATTTATGGCACATAGCATTGTACCAAAAGACAGCCAGAGACCACAGAATGAGAGGGAGTCAATGCCTTTAGAACAGCAAGAAGCTATTGAGGCAGAAACTATAGCATATTTAAAAAGAAATTATATTTATTTGAAATGGAATATGCAAAGATAAGGATGGAACAAGAAAATAGGATTACAAAATATTCCCATGTAAACGTGGAATTTTTGAGATCTGGTTCAATGTAAAGGAGAAACATCAGAGGTGTGTTTGAGCTGAGGGATCACGCATGACAAGATCTGTGACAATTTGAACAGCCTGTCTCCACTCACCACTTCCCCATGCACCGCTTCCTCACTCACCACTCTCCTCATTCATCTCCGCCCTCAGATTCATCCTCTTGCAGTCTCTCACCACTGACTCTCCTGCTCACTGTACCTTTCACTCACCTCCTCCCACTCATTGTCCCTCTTGCAAGCCATCAGACTTAGCAAAGGATCAAGCTTGAAAACAGCGAGAGTTTGGAAGGGGTAACAGTGAGAGGGAGAGAGTAGAGAGGGATAACAATGAGAGGGAAAGTCTGGGGAGGGGTAAGAGTGAGAGGGACAGTCCGGAGAGGGAAACAGTGAGAGGGAAAGTCCGGGGAGGAGAAACAGTGAGAGGAAGAGTGCGGGGAGGAGTGACAGTGAGAGGGAGATTCCGGAGGCGAGGAAGCAGTGAAGCAGCAAGGGAGAATGGTATGGTGGCACAATGGTTAGCACTGCCAGGGACCCAGATCCAATTCCAGCATTGAATGATGTCTGTGTGGAGTCTATACATTCTCCTAGTGACTGCGTGGGTTTCCTCCAGGTGCTCCGGTTTACTCTCACAGTCCAAAGATGTGCAGGTTAGCTGGATTGGCCGTGCTAAATTGTCTCTTAGCATCCCAAGATGTATAGAGTAGGTGAATGCATGGGGTCACACAGTTAGGGCAGAGGGTGTGAGAGGGAGGGGCTGGCGGGATCCTGCATAACGTGTTCTTTTAGAGAGTTGATGCAGACTCGATGGGCCAAAAGGCCTCCTTCTGCACTGGAGGGATTCTGTGATTGGATGATGAGTAGGCTTAAAGAGTGTTAGCCTGTGGGAGAAACAGCAAATCAGTAATGAATAGAGCGAGTCAGAAATTTTGGGCCAATCGCCAGGGGCTGGTTTTTTTACACAAGGCTGGCTGTTACTCACATGGAGAGACTGGAATAGATACTGTGAGGGGAACAGTTAACATGGCACAGCTTGAATGGTCTGTACTGTAACTTCAAAAATTCTGGATAGACAACATCAGTTTCCCAGTTCTGATGAGAGGTCACAGAGCAGAACAGTGAATTCTCTTTTCTCTCCTAGCTGCCAAACCTGCTGAGCATTTCCAGCAGCCCCTGTTTTCAGCTCAGATTTCCAGCATCTGCAGCATTTATTACAGTCAGTTATTTTCAGAATTATTCACTTTGTTGATGGTGTGTCAGTTCACTCTCTAATTGAATGTCTGCAGTGACTTGCCTGCCACCACCCCCCAGCTCTCACAAACACAGCACACTGCAAAACAGGGCTAATACTTTGAGACTCTTCCTTGAAGTTATGGATGACATCAAACTGTCCGTGAAGGCTAAATGTTAGAAGGCAGCTCCGGAATTACAAAATAAACTCAAAAATATCAAAGTGGGTGGAACAATGACAAAGGAAATTCAAGATGTGGAGATGCTGGCATTGGACTGGGGTAAACAAAACCAGGTTAAAGTCCAGAGTTATTTGAAACACAAGCCACAACCTTTCGGACACTGCCCCTTCATCAGGTAAGTGGGAGTTCTGTTCACAAACAGAGCATGTAGAGACACAAACTCAATTTACAAGATAATGGTTGGAATGCAAATCTTTACAGGTTATCAAGTCTTAAAGGTACAGACAATGTGAGTGGAGAAAATTCAATATAGACAAGTACAAGTAGGGAAAGGTTAGTAACAATGTTGAAATAGCTGTGGAGTTTTAGCACTCGGAGAATGTTCAACCCTCATGGAATTATTATCAGCAAAAACAAGTAGAATGCTGAAATATCTAAATGTGTATCGGTACATTGCCACAGTACAGAACCATAGCATGAGCCACAGCACAGAGTCGTGGCACAAAGCTACGGCACAGAGCACCATGGCACAAAATGACTGCAGAATGCCATAGCACAGAGAGCACCATGGCACAGAGAGTGCCACAACGCAAAGCCACAGCAGAAAACGATGGTAGAAAACCACAGCACAGAGTGCAATAGCACAGAGCGCCACGACACAGCGCATGATGGCAGAGAGCGCTTCACGGCACGGTGAACATCACGGCACAAAGCCACAGCAGAATTATAATGGCAGAAAGCCGCAGCAGCAACAAGTAGAAGTGGTGGAATTCAACTTAAAACGGCATAAAATTCTGATTAGTGCATATCTTAAATATTGTGCACAGTTCTGGCCAGTGTGTACAAGGAAGACATTTAGGCTCTGAGGGCATTTGCAAGAATAACCATGAGATTATCCTGTGTCAGATGCATCAATGAGAAAAATCCAGTGAAAAGTAGACATTTTACTCTGTGTGTTCCTGATGAAGCCTCTCGATGTGTCCAATGTCTTCCGACATAAACCTTCTCCATTTGGTCAGTGACAAGCCTGGGACTCCCATCTTTCGATACGAATGCTTGAGCTCTTCAGAGGCACTTTAAGGAAACTTCTGGGAATCTCCCACCAAGACTAGATTCCCAGTGGATCAGTTTCTTGGGGAGTCTGGCGTCGGGAATATGAATGACATGTCCCACTCAGCGGAGCTGGGTTTGAACAATTAACATCCTGAAGATGGACAAGTTGCCTTGGGAGAGAACACAGCCATGGAACTGCCTTTCCTGCCACTGGATTTGGAGGGTCCTCTCAAGGAGCCGCTGGTAATAATCCCTCCAGTGCTTAAGGTGCCTGCTGTAAATGGTCCAAATATTCAAATGTATCAGATCACAGGGATCCCTACTGCCAGGTAAACCATGATATTCATCTTGGCACAGTGTACAGTGGTTAGCACTGCTGCCTCAGCGCCTGGGTCCCGGGTTCAATTCCAACTTTGGGTCACTGTCTGTGTGGAGTTTGTTTTTTTTTGGGGTTTTTTTGTTCTTTGTCTGCATGGGTTTCCTCCTGGTGCTCCGGTTTCCTCCCACGCTCCAAAGATATCCATGTTAGGTTGATTTGTCATGATAAATTGCTCCTTAGTGTCAGGAGGTTTAACAGGGTAAACGCATGGGGTTGTAGGTATAGGGCCTGGTTGAGATTGCTGCCTCAATGGGCTGAATGGCCTCCTTCTGCATTGTCAACCCAAGCCTGAGATGACATATTGGAGGTAATGATGAATTAGATTATCATTGTATGCCTTCACCAAGAAGAAGTATTGATTTTCAGACAAATTAGATAAAATGAGCCAAAAGACTTTCCACATTAGCAAGAAATCCCACCTTCCTCAACTTGGGCATTTTCTCCATAGTTATTCACAGGTTTTGGGTTTTTTTTAAAGATTCATTTCTAGGATTCGTGCTAGGACATCATTTATTACCGATCTGAATGAACTGAGTGCTTTGCTAGATCAATTCAGAGACAGCTAAAAGTTAACATTGGTGTGGGTCTGGAGTCATATATAGGCCAGACCAGGTAAGGATGGCAGATTTCCTTCCCTCAAGGGCATTAGTGAACCAGATGGATTTTTATGACAATCAACATTTTTTGATTCCAGATTTTTATTGAATTCAAATTCCACCATTTCCCATGTTGGGATTCAAATCTAAGTCCCCAGAGCATGACCCTGGGTCTTTGATTGCTAGTCCACTGACAATACACTCCCCCACCACCTGGAAAGCTTACTGGAAAGTACAATCCAGTGAAAAAAGTAAACTTAATTTGTTTTGTAAAATCACCATCTATGTTATAATAAATGGTGCAGAATTGAAAATCACACATTGGGTCAGATCCAATGCTCAGGAACACAAAAGTAGCAATACAAAAAACACTCAACTGCAGACTTAACTAATTTTTCCCCTCCACATACAGAATTATGTATATTGTGGGCAGGATTCTACACCCTCGCTCGTCCCAAAACCGTGAAATCGTGCCTGAGGTCAATGAACCTTTCCACGCTTCACCCTTCACTTATTCCAATTCCCATGGTGGGCAGGCCAGTAAAATTCTGGCTTGTGTGTCTACAATGATATTGAATTTTGCTTGTTAGAGCTCTACAATGTACTAATAGTAAGTAACAGCATAAAAACTGAACATATGAGGAGCATTTGAGGATTCAGGGTCTGTACTCAATGGAGTTTAGAAGGATGAGGGGGAATTTCATTGAAACTTACAGAATAATGAATGGCCTGGATAGAGTGGATGTGGGGAAAATGTTTTCCCTTAGCTTTTAGTTTCCCTTAGATATTTCCATTAGTAGGAAAGACTAGGATCCGAGGGCACAGCCTCAGAGTAAAGGGACAAGCTTTTAGAACTAAGGAGGGATTTCTTCAATGAAAGATTGGTAGATCAGTGGAATTCATTGCCACAGAAGACTATGGAGGCCGGGTAATTGAGTGTATTTCAAACAGTTATAGATAGTTCTAGATTGGTAAGGAGATCAAAGGTTGCAGGGAAAGATTGGAGAATGAGGTTGAGAAACTGATCAACCATGATCATATGGCAGAACGGCCTAATTCTGCCCATATATCTTATGGTCTTATAACATTTCTTTGAACAGTGTACTTATTACATTATAGAGTGGATACAGAAGAATGAGACAGAACTCAGATTTGTTTTTCCATTCAGATATGCTCTCTCTTTATAATGCATTTGGGGGGTGACATTACAGCAGAATAGATTTTCTTCATTTTGTCACTGTTAAGAATCTCACTCTCACATTACAGGTAAGCTATTTTCTGTTTTTTTAAACCTTTATATGCTTGCAATTTTTTTCATGAAATATAAATTCACTTTAAAATCAGGTTTCATATTTTTCAAGTTGAGAATTTATGAGTAACCTTCATTGAAAAATCAGTTGTACTTTCTTTAGATGTATTAAACAAAAACTTGCCATAGAAATGTGCAATCAATATATTAATAAATACTTCAGTGTGTATATACGTCGATGAGTTATGCATGTCCTGTAGGCTACAGATTCTAACAATTTGCGAAATCAAAATCTTTGCCAAAGGCTTAAAGGGTAAATGCACCTCTTGGTTACGGATGTTCCCAAATTCCCTGTCTCTGGTCTCTGCTAAATTTTGTTGAATCCATATGTGGATAGGGAGCAGAAATTGGAGTGGGATTAAGGGGGTTGAGATTCCCCCTCCAAGGCATTCTGTGATGTCTCAGCTGATTTAGATGTTGATTCGCTAAGACATACAGACCAGGAAAGTCTAGGTTTCAAAGCCTGCTCTTTATCATGTCAGAAAACATCTTTTGACAGCTCACCCCTTCATTAATGGCTTGACACTTTTTGTTTAAAATAAGCCCTGTGACAAAGGGACAGATTTCAGCTACAGAGCCAGGTAGCCTCTGTCAGGGAATTTCCCAATTTTTTCACCAGTGAGGCCCTCCCTACCTTGGAATCATGATGGAGGCGGTCACAGGGGCGAGCAAGTATCAAAACAGGCTGATTAGAGGGTATCGTCTGGAACTTCGTCCCAGTTTTTCAAAAGTTAATTGGGTGGCACAGTGGTTAGCATTGCTGCCTCACAACGCCAGGGATCCAGGTTTAATTCCCTGGGTCACTGTCTGTGCGGAGTCTGCACGTTCTCCCTGGGTCTGCATGGATTTCCTCCAGATGCTCCTTTTTCCTCCCACAGTCTGAAAAATGTGCTGATTAGGTTTATTAGCCATGCTAAATTCACCCTCAGTGTACGCCAACAGGTGCTGGTGTGTGGCAATGAGAGGATTTTCACAGTAATTTCATTGCAGTGTCAATATAAACATACTTGTGACACTAATAAGTAAACTTAAACTTAAGCACTCAGACCCTTACAACTTGTTCACCACCCATCCCTCATTGCCCTTCATGCTCTGCATTACAACTGAAGACCTAATCATCAGTTCCACCCAACCCCAATGGCTCCTCATACTGTCCACGCCAACTCTACAGTGCCTAACCCAATATCTACCTTTGTGGGGGTGGGGTGTGGGGGGGGGGGGGGGTGAGTGTGTGTATCAGGGGAGTAGGCTGGGGACAAGTGGAGAGAGGGTGAGATGTCAGGAGCCATTTGGAGAAAGAAAAACAACCTAAGGATTTAGTTCTCACTCTTAAACATTAATGTTGTAAAAACTCCAGTTGTAGCTTTTAAATTCAAGCTGTCAATCTCTTTAAAGAGAAACAAATTTCTATTCTGACCCCACAAAGCTCCTTTAGTAAACTCTTTAATCTGTCAATCAAAATCTGCAGTCAGAACCCTCTACTGTGATAATTCTATATTTTTAGACTCACTAAGCATTTGTAATAACATAATGATAACCCTTGTAGAAATGTCAACAAAGAAATCTATGAAACTTCACAGCCAGATGTCACTTCTTTTTCAATTTGCACCTTTTAGTCAAGCTGTGTGATGACATTTTAAAAAATATATTTATATAATTTTTCTTGTATGTTTAGAGTTCAAATCAGTTTTGCAAGATGATGGTTTGTTTAGGGAAACCTTTAAATGAATACCTGGAAGAACAAGATCAGTACTGATTTTAAACATCTGATATTTGCTTAAGAAAGACGAATGCACTTGTGTTTACTTAAGCACTTTCTTGGGGTTTCAGAGTAGAATTTTAATTCTGCTTATTGACAGAGGTAGAATCATGCGTTTCATGCGGGAGGAGCTAGCTTTGCAGGAAGGAGAGAATTTCAGTTTAATTTTAAAATACAACAGTTGCTGCCTGGGCTGCCAGAAGAAAGCGATACCTCTCTGTCTCTTCTTTCCAGAAATGTTCTGAAAGCTCCAAGACCATTTATTAATTTAAGTCACTAGCACACATATCCATGTTTGATTAACTAATTTCAAAGAGAGGTTTAAGTCTATAAGGGAATTTTGCTTTATTGAAACTGTTAGGGATAGGTTAGCAATTAAGAATTTGAGTGTTATTTAATTGTCAAAGGTTAAGTTAATTAATCTGTTACAATTAAACTTGTTAAATAAAGTTTGTTTTGATAAATGTTTCCTCGTGTGTCAGTAGAATCATGCCTGTAGTGTAATGAAACATTCTATCCTCACTTTAATGCCGAAATAGAGAATTGATGGGGTCTATTCTGGCTTCACAATATATCTTGGGATTTTTTTGATCTGGTTCCCTTACAGCTATTTAGCAGCGAGTTTTACTTAAACTCGCACTGATAGTTGCAGCCTGCTTTCTTTTAAAGTTTAAGATGTGGGGAATTTAAAAGACATCAGTTCATGACAGTAAAACAAACCTCATCCATCTGTAAGAGCATTTATGCTTAATCCATCAATTCATGGCTTCCACACTGGGAGGTTGCACAATGGGACTTGTTTTGAACTGAGCCCTGAGTCCAAATGATCCTGCCCAGTTTCTTTCCATGTGCATCACCAGCCTTTAGACTAAGATCAAGTGTCAGACCAAGCCCAAGATGGGATGCAATGTCCTTTCTTGTCAGCTTGGATCTTGTTTATCTCTCTTGTGGTCATGAAGTGGAGATGCCATTTGGATTCAATTGAAATTTCACCTTTTGAACAAACAATGAGATGGATTCGGGTTCAGAGAATCTGACAGTGCAGAAGAGGCCATTTCTACACCGACTCTCTGAAAGAGAATCTTACCCGGGCCCTCTCCCCTGCCCTATCTCTGTAGCTCCACGCGCTTTACCATGACTAACCTATCTAACTGACATATCTTGCGACACCAAGGGATGGCACAGTGGCGCAGTGATTAACACTGCCACTAAAGCAGTGGAGGCTACCTTGTTAAATATGTTTAAGTCACAGATAAATAGATTTTTGACCAATTAGGGAATTAAGGCATTATGGGGAGCAGGCAGGTAAGTGGAACTGAACCACTATCAGATCAGCCATGATATTATTGAATGGCTTAAGGGGCTGTTCCTGCTCCTATTTCTTATGTTCTTATGTTCTCACAGTGCCAGGGACCCGAGTTAAATTCCTGGGTCACTGTGTGGTGTTTCCACACTCTCTCCTGTGCATGGTTTCCTCTGGGTACTTCAGTTTCCTCCCATAGTCTGAAGAATGTGCTGTTTATGTGCATAGGTCGTGCTAAATTCTACCCAAACAGGCACCGGAGTGTGGCGACTAGGGGATTTTTACAGTAACTTAATTGTCTACTTGTGACACTGATACATAAATTTTAAAACTAAACAATTTAGCGTGGCCAATCTGCCTAACTTGCATAGCTTTGGAATGCTTCACTCTGAACCTTGGCTTTGTACCTTTAAGAATAGAGTTACTTTTTTTAAAAATTAGCAACAACAATTGGATCTGTCAAAATGCATTGGGTCTCATTTGCAATTCGTAAAGACCCACCGGACCCAATTTTATCATTAATTTGCGCCCTTTCTCAAGTATGAAAACTTGGTAAAGTCGGGTGTGAGGCGAATAGTGTGATCTGCACCCGTCTCCATGCCCATTACCCCTTTACCAAGGGCTGAAAACAGCCGCCGTCGCGACTGTGCCCGAAACAGGCACAACGTCAATGTAAATGCATTTGCATGGATGGTGGGCCAGATGGGTCTCTGATGGGGGGAGGTGGGGAACAGGGGTGAGGGCGTGCAAAGATTGCAGTATTCTCCTCACATCGGTGATTGGTGGAGTGTGGAAGGGGGATCCGCTGCCAACTACATGTGATCAGTTGGGGGGGGAATAGGGGCAGGAGGCCGTAATCGATCTGAATAGCAAGGGTTGGGAGGCTAAGAGAATCAGTTATAATGTGGCAGTGGGGCAATGTCATGGGGACAGGGGGAAGGCATTATGCGGCCCAGCAGCGCAGTGGCAGAGAAGCGTGTGTGTGGGGACGGCATGCCTGAGAACAGGTCTAAAAGTTGGATGTGAAACACTCCCAGTTTCAAGTCCGCCCAGAATTAAAATGGTAAAATAGAGCCCTTCGAGTGTTCTCAGCTCTGTTAGAAAACTGACTCAAATAATCCTCTGCAACAACAACATCCAAAACTGAGGTTAAAAAAAAATGGCCATCAAACAAAAAAAGTGACTCCAAACCTAAAAAAAGGAAATCAACCAGTGACAAATACTATAATAACAAACAGATCACCTGACACAGCACAAGTGTATCCCACGTCTCATGGAAAGACAAGCTATGGACAGGTATAAACCAAGTGAATAATAACTAACTCCCAGGTATGAATCTACACAGTGAAACATATTATAGCCTTCCCCAAACATAATGTTTTAAGGCAAAAATCCTGAACAAAATATCCTTTTCAATCAGACTTGAGTCAAAAAAACATTTAATGATATATATTTACTCAGCAGGATATAAAATTAGCCAATAATTTAATAAACTAAAAAAGCTGCCAAGTTAAGTCTAGCAATGTGCATTCTATACCAAGCAGCTATCAAATGCCACAGATTGTTTCCTCATGAAACTTTATTCATTTCCTTGCTGCTTTAAACCCTTTGCTGACTTCTGAACAACATGCAAAGTTTCCTGAAACCTTGCAAGACCTTTGAAAGTTCAGATTTTTGCAAACAATATTATCTTAAAGTAGCACAAAGGAAACCTAACTTTAAGTGATAGAGCCAAACAAAATGACCAGTTGAGCTACTGGATCCATTCCAAGGCAGTAAGTTCACTAAACAGACACGCACGGTAGCAAAGTATAGGTAAACTTTGTATGTCTTTACACGTTACCTCTGAACATACATATCTCACCACAAGTGACTCTTCAACTCTTAAAAGTATGACTCCAACATGAACAATGTCTGAACATATCTCTTGGAGAAAGCATCAATTGTTTGACTCTTTGTTTTGTACATATGGAGAAAACAGCTCTGCCAAAACCCTCAGCAAGTCCACACCTTGCAAAATTCTCAGCAAGTTTCTTAAACAATCATCAAGTAGCACATGCCCAGAGGGGTGTACATTGAGAAATATGTACTGGGTGAGTCACATAATGACACAAGAGTTGTTGACAGGGAAGGAGCACAAGTATTCCAGCTGGAGAAAACTTCTCATTCCTTCCTCAGCTGCACTTGTCCGGGATTGAAACCTCAACAAGACTACGTCTGAGATTATTGTCTGCATTGGATAATCTAGAAATTATTTGACTTTATCCAAAATCATAGAAACCCTAAAGTGCAGAAGGAGGCCATTCAGCCCACGAGTCTGCATCGATAACCATCCCACTCAAGTCCTATCCCTGAAACACCTCATATTTACCCTGCTAGTTCCCCTAACATACACATCTCAGGACATGAAGGGGCAATTTATCATGGCCAATCAACCTAACCTGTGCATCTTTGGACTGTGGGAAGAAATTAGAGCATCCAAAGGAAACCCATGCAGACATAGGGAGAATGTGCAAACTCCATGCAGACAGTGACCCAAGCCAGGAATTGAACCTGGGTCCCTGGCGTTGTGAGGCAGTAGTGCTAACCACTCTGCCTCTGTGAGTGGTTTTCGGTGCCATGTAGACACAAGGACTCCAGGGAGCAAAGCAAAAACGTTGAAATGGAAAAGTTTATTGCACCAATCTTTTTGATTCACTAGTGAGTCTTTTTGTTGGAAGCTGCACTCTGTGCTGCCTTTGATTGCAGATTCATCTCCTCCTTAGAAGCAAACCTAGTTGCCTGGCAGTATGCACACATGATCTTGGAGACTCTAAGTAGGATTGTGCTAGAAAATGTTCAAAGTGCTGCTTTGAGATACCGATGGAAGTCTTGGCAGCTGAACTCTGCTCTTGGCTCTGGTTGCTGCAAGCCTAGACTTACACCACCACCTGCACGTTCCCCTCCAAGCTCTGCACATTCCTGACTTGAAAATATATCATCGTTTCTTCAATGTTGCTGGGTCAAAGTCCTGGAACAGCCTCCCTAACAGAACTGTGGGTCTACCACATGGATTGTAATGGTTGAAGAAGGCAGCTCACCATCACATTCTCAAGGGCAACTAGGGATGGGCAATAAATCCTGCCTGCTTAGTGAAACCCATTCCCACTGGATAAATATGAAAAAAGCAAGGAGTTTGGATCTTGGTGGAGGCTCAGTTCCAGGCTTCCCTCACCTTCTGGGAAGGAAGTGATTGGTTTAAAATAAATCATGCTTCTTGCCTAAGATTGATATATAGTTGCAGTAGTCAATGACCAGTTGCATATTAATGGACACCATTTTGTTCATCAGTATTGTATCTCAGAGCATGGATTGCCATGGCTGCCAATCATTCCCTGCATTTTGGGACATCCAGTGTGAGCAATTGGGCTGCTGCTGTTCCATCGGAGCAATGATGGCCCCGTGAGTGGATAAACAGTCACCTATTTATCAACTACAGAGAAAATACCGCACAAATACCCTTCTGCGTTAGCCTGGAGAGAGGCACGACCTAAAAGTTGAAGGTTACAATTACTTTGACTGATACTGGCACCGCTATTCCTATAATGGAGGGTAGCCCCAAGCACTTTGACGCATTGAGCTTAACTCTATAACTACTCCTCTGCTGAGCCTGAATCCATGGAGAAGGTGCCTCCCTAGCCTGTGTTCATGAATGACAGTGTGATATATTGGTAGCAGTCCCATCCTGGTGACATGACCCATTTTCAATCCAGTTTAGCTCATGGAGGGAAGCAGCGAATGTAGTCTTTGTAGCTTCCAAGCAAGAGAGCAGTCAGAACAAGTGAATGCAGTTTTAAGAGTTGCAACATGTCAGAAATGTGACTGGCCTCAACACTCATTCGAATACAGCAAGAATAATATGTGGTGTGTGGGAAGAGGGAAAATCCAGGCATGAGCCCGCTTGTATTAATGAGAGGCTTTACTGTAATTTACAGCTCAGCGCTCAGTGGGTGGGAAGCAGGAGTGTTTGGGAACTGGCGTGCACAATTACACCAACAGGAATATGCAGGTTATAATGTGAATACATTGCCTTAGCTTCTGAAGATGTGCCTGCTGTGAGCCTTCGCATCATCTGCATTTTGCTCTTTAAGAATTGCTGAAATTCCATGTATTAACATTCACATTTGTGAATTATTCAACGCAGCTACTGACAAAGGAACCTAACAATGCTGCGTTTTGTACATTATTAGCAGATGTCGCTGCAAATGTTGGTATAAATTAAAACTGAAAAATTTACAGCATTCATAGTAAAAATTAAAAAGCAGGTCGGTTTTAATATTTAATGGGAACGAGGACTTGTGGCTAATGAGAGACTTGGCAAGCTGGAACTGGAAGGCTAATAAATGACACACATGGGCTTCAGATCATTAGGAGGGTTATTAAAAGGTAAACAGTAATAGGCTGTTTTCTGACAATCAGCAAAATAAAAAGTAATGAACAGCACAGATTTATGATCAGTACAAGAAGAATTAAAAGGCAAGTTAGGAAAAAAGATCTCCACACAGAGGGTGGCCGGAGTATGGAACTTAATGCCACAAACTGGAGCCCATTATATTGAATTAAATAGCCATTAGAACATGGGGGATATTAGGAGAGTTGGAGAGGAGAGGGAAGGGGTGAATTTAAAAATCTCTGCCAGAATGCTCAATTTCTGGGATTTTTTCCCCCTTTGTTTTTTTTTCAAACACAAATTGATCTTTCAGATTTGCTGCTTTTGAAAAAAGCAAATGCTCTGAACCTCAGCTTTAGACGCAGCTTTGAAATCATCCCCCTCTGATCGTCAAATTACACCGTTTTGTCTCACAAGGTGCATTAAATCATCCAAGAAGAATAAAATTCCTGCATATTCAGGCATGAACAGGTTTGAAATGTAAGCAGCATGAAGATGGGTGGTACCCTGCCAAGAATTATACCCTCATCACTGAACGGCCTGCGTGTTTCTGTTTTTGCTTTAGATTTCCAGCAGTTTACAAGTTTTTCCATTTATTATTTCTTCTGTTGTACAGTCACTGAATGCCACCTCAAGCTCTGTCTGTCTCTTTATGGTGATTTCCATTTGCCTCTCTCATTGACTCTCTGGCCATCAGGGACAGCATGGTTCGATTTGATTTGATTTATTATTGTCACATGTATTAACATATAGTGAAAAGTATTGTTTCTTGTGTGCAATACAGACAAAACATAGAGAAGGAAAGGAGAGAGTGCAGGATGTAGTGTTACAATCATAGCTAGAGTGTAGACAAAGATCAACTTAATGCAAGATAGGTCCATTCAAGAGCCTGACAGCAGCAAGGAAGAAGCTGTTTTTGAGTCCATTGGCATATGACCTCACACTTTTGTATCTTTTTCCCAGAGCAGAAGGTGGAAGAGATAATGAATGGGGTGTGTGGGGTCCTTAATTATGCTGGCGGCTTTGCCAAGGCAATGAGAAGTGTAGAACGAGTTGATGGATGAGAGACTGGTTTGCATGATAGATTGGGTTTCATTCATGACCTTTTGTAATTCCTTGCCATCTTGGGCAGAGCAGGAACCAGATCAATCTGTGATACAACCAGAAAGAATGCTTTCTATGGTGCATCTGTAAAAGTTGCTAAGAGAGAAGGAGGTGTGAGTATTTGCTAGTATCCAAGTATTGGTGGCACAGTGGTTAGTGCTGCTGTCTAACAGTGTCAGGGACCCAGTTTTGACTTCCAACTTGAGTCACTATCTGTGCAGAGTCTGCACGTCTCAGCCGTGTCTGCGTGGGTTTCCTCCGGATGCTCCGGTTTCCTCCCATAGTCTGAAAGATGTACTGCTCAGTTGCATTGGCCATGTTAAATTCTCCCTCAGTGTACCCAAACAGGTGCTAGAATGTGATGACTAGGGGATTTTCACAGTAACTTAATTGCAGTGTAAATATAAGCCTACTTGTGACACAAATAAATAAACTTTAAAACTCTTTCTAGATCCTCTTTTAGAGCCATATCCTTTTTAGCACATGCTCCAATTCTCTCCACGTGAATTTTTGTTCAAATTTTACCCTTCTGCTTTTGGGTTAACTCAGGAACCATTGTAACAATTATTCATCTGTCTACTTACACCACAAACATGCTATTGATGTTCCTCCAACAGCATTTGCTGAATCCATATCATTGATTTCCTGGCCTTTAGCACCACATCATCCTTCATCTAATCTAGCACCTTCACCTAATAAAATAGATACCCAAACAATCCTTGGATGCTGGCAAATACTCACAGCGCTCCTTCTCTTCACTTTTTTCTTGCTCACCTTGTTGCATTAAACACTTCTCTCTGATCTCTCTGTAAAATCATAGAATCATAGAATCCTTACAGTGCAGAAGGAGGCCATTTGGCCCATCGAGTCTGCATTGACCCTCTCAGAGAGAGTAGCTTACCCAAAGCCTTTTCCCCCGCCCAATCCCCACAACCCCCTACATTTGCTATGGCCTATTCATCTAACCTGTACATCTTTGCAGGAAACTAAAGCACCAGAGGAAACCTACACAGACACTGGGAGAACATACTAATTCCACACACACAGTCACCTGAGGCTGGAATTGAACCTGTGACACTGGGAGGCAGCAGTGTTAGCCACTGTATCACCATTCCTTTGCTGAATGACCAGTTCTCAGCAAGGTCTTTAGTTAATTCCCTGGACTCCTATCTCAGCAAATTGCATCCTAACTCAATGTTAAGCAGTGTTTCCAAATTACCCATTTCCCATCCATCACCAGTATCTCTGCCTGGCTTAAGGGATCTTCACTTTGAACAACTCCTCACCCAACTGCATTCGTTTTCTTCAGATACAAGGTTGTGCTGTGGGAACCTGTATCAATTCCTGTTGCAGCTATCATATTATACGCTTTGTAATCAGATCCAATTCCCTGAAGTTTTCACCCAGTACCCTGATGATTGTTGGTGCTGCTTCCTGCTCCTTTACTCTTCTGAAGATTTCATTCCTGGACACTTTCAGTTTCAACACATCTCTCATCCGATACATGGATATGAATTATGCTTCTTTATCAATCTGCTTCCTGTAAAGGCACCATGTTTTTCTCACAGTTTCTCCCAAGTATTCCCTTTCCTGTACCAGAATTTCCTCAATCACAGTATTCTTTCAACACTGGCCAACATGAGCTTTGGCCATTGCTCTGCCATTTTCCTTTCTAGATCTGTTTATGCACATCTGAATGTTAGTTAGATTTTAGCCAAGTCCCCACCATCAATGGAAATCAGAAAATTATTAAGTCTGTTTCTTGTGTTTTGCTAGTCGCTGATTTCAGCTCTGTTGCAAGTATCCAATCATGCCAGAAATGGGGCCCAATATCTCACCAAGGAACCAGAAATTCCACCTTCTGATGGACAATTCATTTTGAAATGTACACCACATGGTAAATCTGATTTGATTTATTATTGTCACGTGTATTAGTTAGATGTGTAAGTTAGATGGATTAGCCGTGACAAATGTGTAGGGTTATTGGGAAGAGGGAAGATGCTCAGTCAGAGAGTCAGTGCAGACTCGATGGGCCAAATGGCCTGTTTTGCACTATAGGGGATCTATGAATCTCTGAAATTTGTAGGAATTCTACATGTCTGCATTACCAGGCATGTGAACAAAATGAAACCCCACAGTATCAGCTACATGGTGGCACAAGGGAAAGGAAATCACATTGGGCAGTGTCAATGTGCTTCCTTAGGACTGGAGTGTTAGTGTACGATGAGTAGAAATGCTGGGGGAAATGTAAAGGCTCCTATACTGAGGATTTACAATGAACGCTGGCCAGTTGCAACAAGTTCTGAATTACGAGTCCCATGCTGCACCTCCTACACATACTTAAACACAATTTGTTTGGGTAAGATGAGTCACGCCCAAGTTTTCCCTTTAACCGTACAGTTTTCCCATGGAGTACGTGTAAATACTGTTTTGGCTGTTTACTGTTATACAGTGAGTGACTCAAAACTGCAGGATACCTGTCGTACGTATTGTTTCATAGTGTTCACTGGAGCGATATCGAAACTAGGAGATACTTCTCTTCTTACAGAAACTAACAATACTTTCCCCAAGAGTGAGACCATTTCAATCATAGTCTTGAAGCAATTCAGGTACGCATTTTGAATTACAATTTAGGCCAGTTAGAAAGATTGGGGACCACCTATTATTAAAATGAGAGAGGTTTATAATCCAAATAGATTCATTACAGTCCACTCATCTCTGATAACAAAGTATGGATATGGAGTCTCAAACCTCTGGGATCACCTTCAAAAAAAAGAGGCAAAAGTTTAAAGAAGTCTTCATACTGTAGTATAGTTTGAGAATAAAGTACAAAGTGATTTGAGCTCTCATGAGAGAATGATGTCCTCGCTCCCTATTTTTTAGCATTTCTATAATTTATCTACAAGTTTCAAGACAGCAGCAAACGTTGCGTACTGACAAAGGATGAGCCATAACCGGAGTGCCTCATTAATTAAATTATCTGTAAAAGCTGTTGATCCAGGCAGACGATGTTTATCCCTCCAGACTCAATGTCATGTTGTCTTTATGCACAATGCAAAATAATACATATCACCGTTCTATGTTATCTCTACAACATTAAGCAGCAGAAAAGGCTCTTTGTTCCTCCACAATCTTGTTACCATCCCCGGAGACAAAGGCAATTTAGATTTCATTATATGCCTAAAACCTAAGCAAACACCAGCACCAGAGAATTAAATTTCATAGCCAGTTTTAATTATTAGTGTTGTTTTCTATTTAAAACGTGCTCCAATGCTAATCTCTTAACCCTTTTTAAATGGCAAAATGTCAAAAGTGACTCATCCCTGTACTTAGTGAGCCTTTTGACAAAGTGCTATTGATTAATTTTATCAGCATTCACACTTGTTACAATAGATAGCATTGCAATCTCCTTTGACAGAAAATGGATGCGTACAGATGTGTGTGTGTGTGTGTGTGTGTGTGTGTGTGTGTTTAGGTCAACACTTCCAGTTTCTAGAAAAACTCCTTAACTTTAGTTGAATTATTGAAATTTGTTAATGTAAGGCCGTGCATGCAATGTTTTCTCCATTTCAATATGTTTAAATATACATCTGTGAAAAAGAGGTGACAAGAATCTAAGGATAGATTTAAACCCTCTATAACAATACAAAGTCCAATCTTCCAGAATAAAGCAGATTCTAATCCTCCACCACACTTCTTTCATGTTCAGATTTCAATATCCAAGACGCATCTCCCAAGGAATCACAGAAACATAGACACTAGAAGCAGGAGTAGGCCATTTGCCTCACTGAGCCTGCTCCACCATTCATCTTGATCATGGCGGTTCATCAAATTCAAAGTTGAATCAAAAGCTGTGTTTTATTCTCTTCTAAATACAGTTTAATGTTGCCCATGTCTACCAGTTTAACACTGAGGGAGCAATCTTACAACCCATCATTTGGTGTGGTGAGATGGTAAGATTGGCTGAGAAGTGAAAAACCTAATTTGGCCCTAGTTTTCACCTCGCTCGATCTTACTGGCTTTGTTCTACCAGCGAAACCTGAAAGGGAAAGGGGGAGGTGATAACTGTAGGCGGTATAGCAATGGCGCCCCAAGAGCTCAGCAGCTTCACTGGCAAGCTTTGGTTCCACCCCATCACCCTCCCCCACACTGGTGAGAATTGCATCCTGACATTTGTTTTTCACTAAGTGCTATAAGATTGTGACATACAGTTCATCAGAAAAAAGCCAGCTCGACTCTCTCTTTCTTTCTTGATCGTTTGGTACTTAAAATATTTTTCATAAAATTGAGAACCACAAATTAAGAGTCTATAGTCATTGGAATTCAGAAGAATGAGGGAAGATATTATAGAGACATATAAGATTATGAAAGAAATAGATAAGATAGAACAAGGAGATTGTTTCCACTGTTGGGTAAAACTAGAACTGGGGCATAACCTCAAAATAAGGGGAAGCAGATTTAGGACTGAGTTGAGGATGAACTTCTTCACACAAAGGGTTGTGAATCTGTGTGATTCCCTGAAGCAGTTGAGATTACCTCATTGAATGTTTTTAAGACAAAGATAGATAAATTTTTGAACAGTAAAAGAATTAAGGGTTATGGTGAGCGGGCGGGTAAGTGGAGCTGAGTCCACAAAAACATCAGCCGTGATCTTATTGAATGGCAGAGGAGGCTTGAGGGGCCAAGTAGCCCATTCCTGCTCCTAGATCTTATATTCTCACAAAGCTTCTACTTTCCACTGTGAAACTAAATGAAGAATGAGTTCTTTGTCCCCTAACTTCAGCAAATTTACACTAAGACCAAAGAACAAAGAATAAAACAGCACGGGAAACAGATCCTTCAGTCCAATGAGCCCATGCCGCCATTTTAATATTGTGAGTAACCTCTTGTAGCTATGACCTTTGTTTACGCCTATTGGATTCCACACTCCACTTAAACATCAGATTTCTACATTCTTCACTATAATGTCAGCTATGTACGGATGAGAAAGTCCATTTTCACCCCACAGAATACTATTGCACAGGAGGCAGCCATTCATTCCATTTAAAATCACACTATCCAAATTTATCCCAAACTCCTGCTCGTCCTCCATCACCCTGTAACTAATTCCCCTGCAAATGTGATTCCAGAGGCTTTTTTTTTGCCTCCATTGACTTAATTTGAAATCCGTTCAACATGCCAATCTCTCTCTTCACGTGGTGTGATATCTGACATTACTCGTAAATTTATTTCCACCTATTTAGAAAAATAGAAGATGGGAGCAGGAGGAGAACATTTGGCCCTCCAAGTCTGCTCCTCCACTGATCGCGATCATGGCTGATCATTCAACCCAATAACCTAATCCTGCTTTCTCCCCATAACCTTTGATCCCATTTGCCCCAAGTGATAAATCCAGCTGCCTCTTAAATACATTCAATGTTTTGGCATCAACTACTTCCTGTGGTAATGAATTTCACAGACTTATCACTCACTGAGTGAAGAAATGTCTCCTCACCTCTGTCCTAAATGATCTATCCTGAAGCCTCAGACTGTGTTCCCTGATTCTGGACTCTCCCACCATTGAGAATATCCTCCCTGCAACTACCCTGTCTGGTACTGTTAGAATTTTATAAGTCTCTATGAGAATCCTCTCATTCGTCTGAACTCCAGCGAATACAATCCTAACCTAGTCAATCTCTCCTCATACATCAGTCCCGTCATCCCTGAAATCATCCCTGGAATTATTTAAATAGTGCCTCTTTCTTATTTTAATATCAGTATAACTGAAATAATGTTCTGGAGTCACCATGTTTTCAATACAGTTCACATCTGAGGCAAACACAATTATATTTAATTGTTGTAACTTTGGGTATTTAGTGTATGGATGTAAACAGAAAACTTGACTAGCTGTGGAGCAGGATTTGTGCCCACTCAACTGCCATTAACTAGAACCCACTTATGTTTTCATATTTGAGAGCTAAAGGGTCAGCCCACACTTGGAAAATAACCTGTAATCTCCATTGCAATCACAAACAACTCCTTCAATTAAAGCATATTTGGTATATGTCAAGTAATCCTGGAACTCCTAATTTACAGAACAGTTGCTGGCAGTGTGTTTGGTGATATGTACTGGTACACGGAGATGTTAACCATGGGGAGCAATTACAGACACTTAGATTGTTTGGCCTGTCATACTCACATCGACTGGTAAAAACAATACCAAGCGAGGATGTGGCTCTATTTATTTATTAATATCACAAGTAAAGCTTACATTAACCCTGCACTGAAATTACTGTGAGAATTCCCTAAATGCCACACTCCAGTGCCTGTTCAGGTTACATTGAAGGAAAATTTGGCAAGGCCAATATACCTACCCAACATGTCTTTCCGATTGTGGGAGGAAATCGGAGCACCTGGAGAAAACCCAAGCAGACATGGGAAGAACATGCAAACCCTACGCTGGCAGTGATCCAAGCCAGGAATCCCTGGAGCTGTAAGACAGCAGTGATAATCACTGTGCCACCTTGCCAATTCGCCCGTACCTCTATACATTGTTGCCTAATTTTCCTGTCACTATGATTTGGGGTGGGACACTTTTGAAAAATCTGTTCACGGGATGTCAATGTCACACCATTTGTCGCACATCCCCGGTTGCCCTTGAGGAGCTGAGTGAGGCAATTCCTTGAATTGTATTATGTAGGTACATCCACTGTGCTGTTAGGGAGGAAGCTCTAGGATTTTGACAGTGACAGTAAAGGAATGGTGATGTCGTGATATAATTCCTTGTCATGGTGATGTATAGCTTAGAAGGAAACCTGTCCCCATGTGCCTGCTGGGTGTTAAGGTGCTTTTGAAGATGATTTGGCGAGTTTTTGCAGTATCTCTTTATATGATATACTGTGCAATCACTGCACAAATGCAGCCTAGTGTTTTTCAAGCAAACCTTTAATTCCCCATATTAACGTTCCTCAAATATGAATAGTTTCATTCCTGTAATACTGAGCTACTAAATACAATTAAATAACTCTTTCTCCCTCCTAAGATAAAGTACTTCACTTATAACAAAGAGAACAAAGAACAAAGAACAATACAGCACCGGAAACAGGCCCTTCGGCCCAACGAGCCCGCGCCGCCGTCCTAACTTCTTAATGACATATAGGGACCAATTTGTTACCCAATCAGCCTAAAAGCACATTTTTGGGATGTATCTTTCTGCATTTTTCCCAAGTCATATCTTCCATTTTGAGAATTGGAAACTGGCCTTAAATAAGTCACACTGATCTTCACCCAACAAATTACTGTGGCGTGGAACAGTGATTAATACTGCTGCCACACCGCAGCAGGGACCCGGGTTCAAATCCAGCCTCAGGTTACGTTCTGTACAGTGTTTGCACATTCTTCCTGTGTCTGCATGGGTTTCCTCTGGGTGCTCCAGTTTCCTCCCACACTCCAAAGACGTGCAAGTTAGGTTAATTGGCCGTGCAAAATTCCCCCTTGTGTCAGGGGGATTAATAGGGTAAATATGTGGGGTTACAGGAATAGAGCGTGGGTAGGAATGTGGTTGGTGCAGACTTGATGGTCCAAATGGCCTCCTGTTGCACTGTAGGGATTCAGTGATTCTACAAGTCTGTCATGCAAACAGACCTCTCTGACTTACTGTAACACATCAGGCCAGGCAGGCAAGAATGGTGTGGATAAGTTATTGCACCAACATTCCAGGCTATTTGTTTATGATTAATGAGCAAAGGTTTAATAATCAATATAACAGTTGATCTGCTGAAGCATTTTAAGGACAATTTCAATAGTTCAGCAATTTAGAGGAAGATTTTGCCATACATACAAAGATGTAACATTCTAATCAACATCGTGGAGCAGGGCTGTCACTATTCTAATATAATGTCTGCTGATGTCTTGACAAAAAGAGCTTGAAATCTGTGTATTCAAACATGAATTGTTTATTGCACTTCTTTAACTGTTTACTGATCCTAGATATGGTCACGCGTGTTCCCTGCAGATAGGCTGCTTATTTACAAATTTCTGTTTCTATTCCCTCAGACTCTTTAACCACGTGACTCTAAACATCATGCAGTGGGCAATACTATTCTCCAGTCCACTATTAACCCTTGCTCTGATGAGCACCTTTATATTATAATGGCATGCAGACACATAATACAATAACTATTATTGGCAATATGTATTATTTATTTTCAGGAGTGAAATGTGTCAGAATATGTTCTATTTCAATAAGCACAATGAATAATCATTTCTCCATGATGGATACCTGAAAACTTTGAATGAAGTCTACTTACTTCTACAGTGCAGAAGGAGGCCATTTGACCCGTTGATGTCTGCACTGACTCTGACAAATCATCTTACCCAAGCCCTCTCTCCTGCCCTATTCCCACAACTGCACACATTAACCATGGTTAGTGCCAACTAACTTACACATCTTGGGATACTAAGCAGCAATTTTGGAGTGCAGGAAGAAACTAGAACACCCAGAGAGAACCCATGCAGACATTGGGAGAGCATGCAAACTGCACACAGACAGTGACCCGAGGCCAAAATCAAATCCGGGTTCCTGGCACTGTGAAGCAGCCACCCAGCCACTGTGCCACCCAGCTGTGATGTAAATGGGACTAAAAGCTTATGAAATGTTAAAAATGTTAAAGATGCCGGACACTATGCACAACAAGATGGCACCAGAATGAGACAACTTCTTGCAAGCTATGCTGAGCAAACCTAATTCTAACTTTTACTTTCCTTCTATGTTTCTAAATTCTAATTCTTTTAAACTCTCTACCTTACACTAAGTTGATCTTTCTCTACAGGCTAATTATGACTGTAACTCTACATTCTGCACTCTCTCCTTTCCTTCTCTATGAGCGGTATGCTTTATCTGTATAGTGCACAAGAAATAATATTTTTCACCGTATTTTAAAACGTGACAATAATAAATCATATCAAATCAAAATCACGAGGGAAAGACTTTCCAGTCACCTTCACCCAAAAATCCAGAAAATCCTGCCCAAAGTCAATGGACCTTTGCATTGTCCCTGCCCCACCCACTCCGATTCCCGTGGAAGACAGGATAGGAAAATTCCATCCGAAATGTAAAAAAGATTGTAAGCCCAGAGCAGCAATGATCAGAGCTGTGCTGTAATAGTGTGTTTCAGTGTCTGCTTGAAACTCATCGAGGCAGCAACATTGCTCATTTTTAATTCAAGCCAGTTCATTCTCCTCTCTTTTCAGGCATTGACTCCCTGCTGAATACAGTTCGAGAGGCAATCACCCAATATCTCAACGAAATGGCTTTTACCCGTGTGGAATCATCGATCAGAGTGTTAACATTGATTGTCGAGAGCATCACAGCTGAGCTTGACCCAATCCCGATCAGACATCTATTCCAACGTAATCCCAGGAGGGCAATGCTGATTGACGATTAGGAGTCAGAACTCCGGGGAATTCTATTTCCCTGACCCAGGATTGCTGTAGTCAATACTGCCAGACCTTGCATAAGATAAGCCAATGGAGCACAGAATTGGGATCATTCTAGTCTGTGTGGCTCAAGGCACTCAATTTATAAATTCACTGAGCCATTGAGGGAGCTAATGTTTGGCGCCTAATCCTGGCTCCAACCAAACAAACAAAAAAAAACAAGTCACACAAAGCATTTTGTGGTAGCTGGCAGTTTTAATTATGAAATGGATGATGTGTGGGATGATGTGTAGGGATGGTAATGTCTGTTCCATGCATTCCTAAAAGAGTTACAAGAATTCTTTTCACAGATGGTGTGTTGCTGGCAGCCTTGTCTGGGGATCGAGTATATTCTGCTTGCCACGTTGAACAATGGCTGGCCGATCTCTTCAGTAAGGCAGCCCTGAACAACACAGGACAATATTGATAATATCGTGCAAGTGTTCGTCCCACACATGCACTGATATTGGTAGCCAGGGCTCAGATAGATGCCAACAAATGTAGTTCTTTGATGCTCTACTTGGAAGGGTTGAGAAGTACACTGATTAGTGCCATCTCTATTCAATAGCGGCAATGCGCCCATACAGGTTCAGTTTATGGCACATAATTAGAGCCCAAACAACCCTTTGAGATTTAAGCATGCTGTCTTAAAACTGCGGGTCTAACTATGAGGTGGAGTTGCCCAAAGAGGGGAGAGAGTTGGAGAGAGAAAGAGGGTTTTCAGCTACACTGCATGGCACCCAAAAGTGGAGGCTTAACCAAACCATACATGGCACGGTGGCACATTAGGTAGCACTGCTACCTCACAGCACTAGAGACCTTGGTTCAATTCTGGCCCCAGGTCACTGTCTGTGCAGAGTTTGCACATTCCCCCTGTGTCTATGTGGGTTTCCTCAGGAACTGATCGCTGAGGCTGTCTATGGAGACAGGAGCTGCTAAACCTGAGACTGCCAGAGAATGAAAGTGGCAAAGCAACTCCTTGACCACCTGTTGCACACACTGTAAGCCTGGGGTCATCCAAAGTCCCGCCACCTGTGTCCTAACTTGCACAAGTCTTGTTCACCATCACTCCACTACTTGCTGATCTACATTGGCTTCTGGTTGAGCAAACATGTTGATTTTCAAACTCTCAACCTTGTTTGCATATCCCTCCAAGGCCTACTCTCCATTCACACGAGCCTCAGAGAAATGGGCAGCCCTGTGGCACAGTGGTTAGCACTGCTGCCTCACAGCCCCAGGGACTGGGTTCAATTCCCAGCTTGGGTCACTGTCTGTGTGGAGTTTGCACATTCTCGTTGTGTCTGCATGGGTTTCCTCCAGGTACTCCAGTTTCCTCCCACAGTCCAGTGGGTTAGGTTGATTGGCCATGCTAAATTGACCCTTAGTGTCCTGCAATGTGTACATTTGAGGGGATTACCAATACATATGACAGTAACAGATCATCCAATGCAATACACAAAGAAAACAAAAGTTTATTGGTAAGTTGGGTTGAAACAGGTTTATCTACTAAGCTGACCCACAAGTATATCGTATTCCCTGACTGGAACTGAAATTGGAGCATTTCTCTCATCATTTTATCATTAATTCACCCAGCCATCTGTCATCTGAGCTACCTGTCAGCCCCAGTTTGATTGTGTTATTCTTATTGATTGTTAAGTATACAACTGTCAAATTCTCAAAAGATTCAATAACCCAAATATTTCAAAAGTGGTTTCAATGTGAGTGACACTTTATTAAAAAAAGTAAGACGGCAGCATTTTTCAGAATATCAAATACGTCTGCATCTACAAATAGCCCACATGGCATTTGATTTGGTAATTAAGTATTGTACTGTCAGGATGACAATGTTGGCCTACTCACAAAATACAACTCTGAGTTCGAGCTATTTTATCACAACACTGACTTAAATCAGTAGTTTCACTTCACTGTGGGCGATTGGCTGGCACAGTGGTTAGTGGGTGGGCCAGCTTAGTACATAAAAACTCTTGTACAACCCAACTGTCGCAGATATTGGTAATCCACGCCACCCCCCCCCCCCCCCCCACAAACCTACACATTCTGGGGCACCAAGGGGCAATTTAGCATGGCCAATCAAACTAACCTCACAGCACTAGGGACCCCAGTTCAATTCCCAGCTTGGGTCATTGTCAGTGTGGCATTTGCACGTTCTCCTCGTGCCTGCGTGGGTTTCCTCCAGGTGGTCCCGTTTCCTCCCACAATCCAAAGATGTGCTGTGTCAGGTTGATTCACTGTGCTAAATTGACCCTAGTGCCAGGGGGATTAGCAGGGTAAATATGTGGGGTTACGAGGATGGGGCTTGGGTGGGATTGTGGTCAGTGTAGACTTGATGGGCCAAATGGCCTCCTCTTGCACTGTAAGGATTCTACGATATATTCTCACTAGAATTTTTCACCGAAATAATAAAACATTTATTTCTTGATTATAACCCAACTACTGGATTTTTTGTTTAAGGTCATTCATTCAAGTTTCATTTTGTTGGCAAACTTGAACATTTTCCTTGGGTCAAAGTCAATGGTTGTCATGATTTTAATGGTGAGTGACTGAATTTTACCACGGGTTCCAAAGGCACTGACATTGCAGCAAAAAGCAGTTCCGGAGCTCGCAAATGGTCAGCAGTGGGAGCTGCCGGTGGTTTTACCACAGGAGGCCTCTTAACTGACCGCCTGTGGACCCACCATTCAAAGGATGCTGCAAGCCTATTGTGGTGGTCACTGCTGTGGCAGGCAGGAGATTGAGAGTTTCCAGCAAGTATTTTCCAAAACTACAATGATTAAACTTTTGAAGGGGGCGAAGGTGAGAGGGAAAACCAATATTGGGAGCTTACCACAGAGACTGTCTTCCGTGCTCACTCTCCTTTCTGTGTTACTGAATCTCCTGCTGTCATGGCACCATCCCGTTGCTCTGAGGTTGCCACAAGGAAGCCACTTCATTAGGTTGGTGGCCTTCCCATATGGCAGGGAGGGTCACCCCGCTGCACGCCAAGTGTCAGTGGTCATGTAAAAAAGCTCTTAATTGGGTCCTAAATGCTGTTAATAGGTTCCATCCTCCTTGTAACATCTACACTCACGCTGCAGTGGGACCACGGTATCAGACAGACATCCTACATGGCTTCCTAGTATTCTGCCCGCCCCAGTTCCATCCCCCCACTCACCACTCCAAATCTGCTGCACTCCCACCATCCAGGGGCTGGTAAGTTTCAGGTCCAAATGTCTTGCCTTCCATTCACATAAAGGGTTCCAAAAGACTCCTTATTTATACATTTATTAGTGCCACAAGAAGTCTTACAGTGATACTGCAATGAGGTTACCGTAAAATCCCTGAGTCACCACATACTCACTTAGGGAGAATATGGCCGGTGCACCTAAGCAGCACGTCTTTTGAACCATGGGAGGAAATTGGAGCACCTGGACGAAACCCACGCAGACATGGAGACAACATGCAGACTCTGCACAGACAGGAATCGAACCCAGGATCCTGGTGCTATGAGGCATCAATGCTCCCCACTGTGCCACCATGCTATGTTCCAGCCTTCTCACACTTTGTGGCAAAACCATTAGTGTTCAAAGGGTATGGGTCATATAGCCTGATAACCTGCATTTTTCTTCAACCATGCAGCAGGCAATTAATGACGCTTCACATGGATCTCTCACCATCACTTACACAAGAAATCTAAACAGGAGAGAAAACAAAGAATATATCATAAAATCGCTACAGTGCAGCAGGAGGCCATTCCGCCCATCAAGTGTACTGACCACAATCCCACCCAGGCCCTATCTGCCTTATTCTAGCACAAGTGAAGAACTGCCCTATTCAGGTCTTCCAAACTCAATTTCTAATTATAACACAGAAGCAAAAGAGGCAGATACTGGAAATCTGCAATGCAAAAAGAAAGGAAGGTCATCCCATAATCAGACGTGAACTCTGTTTACTTCCGCAGATGTTGCCTAACCTGTTGAGCATTTCTAGCACTTTATTGTTTTTACTTGAGATTTCTAGTATCCACAGCACTTCCTTTTTGCATTAGTGTTTAATTCACTGCTATTCTTGTTAAGGAATACCTATCTTGAAGAAGTTCTACTCTTCTGTCTGGGATTTACATTTGCCTCATCTATCTTGTTCATCTACACTTAACTTTCTATTTCCTTACACATGTGAAAATACTGTGCCTTTAAGAAATGTATTTTAGTCATGTTTCTGTATTGAATGCATTTACTAGTATCTTCCATTTTATCGGAGTGCTTTTGTCTGGATCCTGCAACACTCTATTGTTACTGCAGCAGCATAATTGATCTTAACTGATGCAGAGTTTGTTTTGATCGAAATTAATGCTGAGTTCTATTGTTTTGTGTTTTCTCCTGGGATATTGTAGAGGACAGCTTGATTGACAGATAAGGTCATGTGACTAGGTACAGCTCAGATTTCACAGAGAACTCAAGACAATCTGCTTTTTGGATTTTAAAGAGAGATTGTTTTCATTGTATCTCTTGCTGTCTGAAGTAGAAACTGGAATCTTCCAAGAAATATGTCTTTCTCTCTGGGATTCTATTGTTTGGAGATGGAGCATTTTCGGGAAATTGTGCGTGAGAGTTAGAAGACAGCTTTCTGTCTGGATCACTCTCCAGAAGAATAAAAAGGCTGGAAATCGAGTACCCATATATCATCTTTTGTTTCTGTGCTAACTGGTTCTAAGGAGAGGATTTATGTTCATTGGGGATAATGCTGAATTGGAACAATAGAGATAGCTAGCTGTTAAGAATTATATTTTGTCATGTTTAAATATTTTAATTGGTAAAAGTTATGCTAATTCTTTTTTGTTATGTTCTAACTATGTTCTTAAATAAAATTTGTTTTGGTGAAAGCTTCCTAGTGGGTCACTGGGATTGCACCTGGAGTGAAACATCTTATTCTCACCCTAATGCCAAAATTAAATGTAAAAATTGGTGGTGTGTAGGCTAACTGTATAATATCCTTGGAGTTTCTGTTCTGGTCCTTAATACATGTGTTTGATCAGATATTCTCTACCCCAGAATGAAGCAGATGCCGGAACACTAAACAAATTGAAGGAGGAGGTAGAAAGGCACAGGTTTGGTGGGCCTGTGTTGTATTGCTCTTTGTTAATCAGTAAAGGGATGAAGGATTACAGGGAATGGGTAGGAAGTTGGAGATAAGGCCAATTCATATTGAATTGTGGAGCAGGTTTGAAGGGCCGAGTTACTTACTTCTGCTCTGAGTTATGTTCTTATATCTAAAAATTAAAAGCCACATTTCCTTCCTCAGCATCTCTCTCTGGTTTCACCTTATTCCAATTTAAATTCCACCCTTCATGTTGTGATTACGGATATCCCCAAGATATCCGGATCTCCTTGAACCCGCTGTTCTCACCAGTTCTGACGACAGGTCATCTCAACGCGAAACATTATCTCTCCTTCTCTCCACAGATGCTGCCTGATCTGCTGAGCATTTCCAGTGTTTTTTGCTGCTATGCCTGACATTGTTCGTTGGCGTGTGGCATTTGTGGAAAAATGCCTGAGGGGCAGCAATGCCAATGTGCCAGGAAAATAGGAGAAGGACATTGAATGAAGGGACAGTTTCATATGGTTTTCAGAAGCTGGTGCTGCTGTGTTTTCACTTGGACCCATGAATACTTCAATGGTGATCATTGCAAAATGAAAAGATAAAATCTGTAATTGTTTCATTACTAGAAGGAGAGTTCATAATAGAGAATAGAAATATCACCTTAGATATTTGGCCATTGATATGTGATATGTTCAATACAGAGCAATCAAGCCAATCAAGCTCTACTCTGCAATATCCCAGGGGAAAACACAAAATATTCTTAAATATCCAAAACAAAATGTGGAAAGTTTCAGATTTTTAAAAATTAATTTTATGGATATTTGTTGCCCATCCCTAACTGCCCTTCATTTCAGAGATGAGTAAAGAGTCGACCAATTTACTGCAGGTCTGGAATCACATGTAGGCCAGACCAGGTAATGATGGCAGATTTCCTTCCCTAAACTTTATTAGTGAACCAGTTGGGTTTTTACGACAATCATTTTATGGTCATCTTTTAATTCCAGATTTTTAATTTAAATTTCACCATCTGCCATGGTGGGATTCAAACCCAGGTTCCCAGGCCATTATCCTGGATTGCTGGATTACTAGTCCAATGATAATATCACTACGCCACTGCCTCTATTTCTGGCATGAAGAGAGCAATAGCCTCTTCTTTATAAATCATCTTTATACATTAAAATGATACATCTGTCTTACCACCACCTTCTCAAGGGCAGTTAGGGATGGAGAACAAATATTGGCCTTGCCAGAGACATCCACGTCCCAAGAAATAAAAATAATTACCAATCTCACTTGCTTTATGCCACATTTCATCATTTTGAAAATACAGAGAAAAGTTGGTCGTTTGTATTGAATGGGGTTACAGGAAGTCTCTCATTGACACAGGAGTCCCAATATCTCTGACTCTCTTTCCCAATTGTACAACTGAAGCTGGCCAATACTGATGGCTAGCCTGCAGCCTAAAATGGACTTTTCCAATCTGCAAAATTATCCAACTAAACATCAATTAATCGCTGAATGAACAGACCCATATTTAACCACCCTATAGGGATGTAACTCAAACCTTAACAGCAGGATTCATCTTGTCAATTGCACATTATAATGCACATGCCCATAAAACACCATCATCACCATGGACTGTGCCACAGCAGATCTGCTGGGAGTCACCTACTGAAACTAAGTTGCACTCTCATTCAGAGCATCACCTTTCCAGAGGTCAAGTCAGATTATGGGGGCCAGGGATAAAATATAAAACATAACTCTAAATAAATGTTCAAAAGTGGAATAAGGACAAGTAAACAAAATGATTGGAAATGAATTATTTAATTCAGAATTAAACATACACTCCACTGGCACAGTGATTCGCACTGCTGCCTCACAGCATCAGAGACATGGGTTCAATTCCAACCTCGGATCACTGTTTGTGTAGAGTTTACACTTTCTCTGTGTGGATTTCTTCTGGGTGCTCCAGTTTCCTCCTACAGTCAAATGGTGTGTGAAAGTTAGATTGATTGGCCAAACTAAATTTTCCCTTAGTGCTCCAAGCTGTTAGGAGATTAATGGGGTAAATATGTGGGGTTACAGGAATAGGATTTGGGGAAGAAGATTTATCAGAGAGTCGGTGCAGACTTGATGGGCCAAATGGTCTTTTTCTACACTGCAGGGATTCTATTTGAGGTAAAAGATAAAGTCACCATCATCCCAGATGACAGTATTGTGGGTCAACCCACAGCACGTGGGCTGCAGTGATTCAAGAAGGCTGCTCACCACTACCTTCTCGATGGCAACTAGGGATGGGCAATAAATGCTGGCTCAGCCCATGTCCCACAAATTAAAAAAATTGAAGCTGCCATAGTCCCAATGACCATAGGCTGCTCTTCCCTGTGAGGGACAGGGCTGACTGCTGGTGATTCAATCTGAGAATCACCACACCTCAGGCGAGAGGTAACGTCAAGGAGATGGAGCCTTCATGAATAATGATCGCCAGTACAGGAACTGAACCCACGCTGTTGGCATTACAAATCAGCTGTCCAGCCAACTGAGCTAAACCAACCCACCCAACAAATCCACTCCCATAAAGGGATAATGAATTTCAGAAATCTGTGGATAAGGTGTGTGAAACAGGATATTTAAATTCAATGGGAATGAGTGAAAAAAATATCCTAAAATGCTCCTCCACAGGTTGAGTATGCTGTTCATTACATGAAGGATAAGTGAGCAGCGCAGGTACAAACTTTGCATTTCTGAGACTGATCAACTTTTTTACTGAGATGTTTTGGGTCTATTATCAGCTGCTACTTTCTGGTTCACTTAAAACAGTATATCTATCGCAGAGAAAGAATGTTTCATCTGTAATCAAGTCACAGAGCTGATTAATGTAACAGCACAGCAGGAAATGCTTTCCAGGGGAATCAATACCATTCAGGAGAGAGCTGAGGAATAAGCCAGAGATCCTGAATTTTGGGTAGCTCTGTACTGCCATCTGCAGATTTGCAGTCAAATTGTCATATTGTTAAAGTTAAAGTGAAGTTTATTTATTAGTCACATGTAAGGCTTACATTAACACTGCAATGAAGTTACTGTGAAATTCCCCATACTCCGGCACCTGTTCAAATCAATGCACCCTAACCAGCACATCTTTCGGGCTGTGGGAGAAAACCAGAGCAGCCGGAGAAAACCCTCACAGACACAGGGAGAAAATACAAATTTCAACAGACAGTGACCAGAGCTGGGAATCAAACCCGGATCCCTGGCATTGTGAAGCTAACCACTGTGCTACCGTAATTACCATAAATCTAAAAAAACTTGTTCAAAATTTTTATGTTGTGTTTCTTAATTCATTTGTTAATTTTTTTGAAAATTTATTTGTGGGGCACAATCATTGCTGGCCAGGCCAACATTGATTGCCCACCCCTAGTTGCCCTTGGAGTTTAGTTGAGAGTCAGCCACATTGCAATGGCTCTGGAGTCACATGTAGACCAGACCAGACAAGGACGGCAGATTTCCTTCCCTAAAGAACATTTGTGAACTAGATGGGTTTTTCCACAATCGACATTGGTTTCGTGGTCATCAGTAGATTCTTTTTATTGAATTCAAATTCCACCATCTGCCGCGGCGGGATTCGAACCGGTGTCCCCAGTGCATTAGCTGAGTTTCTGCATTAATAATCTACTGATAATACCACAAGGCCAATGCCTTCCCCAGTCGCTCTGAATTATCAGAATTTATATTTAACATTTTATACACAGTCTAAAGATGCGCAGGTTAGATGAATTGGCAGCGCTAAATCACCCCTTGTGGAGGTTAGGGGGATTAGCAGGGTCACAGACATAGGGCAGAGGGGAGGGTTCAGGCGAGACACTCTTTTGAAGAGTTGGGGCAGACTTGATGGGCCGGGTGCCACTTACTGCCGTGTAGGGATTCTGTGGTTCTACGGATTTCCATTGATGGAGACAAAGGGTAGGATTCTCCCACCGTTCATGCCAGTGGGATTCACCAATTTGGCAGAGATTTGGTAGAGTGCCAAATTCTATGCCTTCTGACAGCAGCAGTGAGACGTGAACGGCTGGAGAACTCAGGCCAATGTCTTTTGCAGGTAGTTTGCTTCATGTGCAGTGTAAGGTAAGAAAGAGAGCACCTTATTGTCTGAGATTGTATTTGTTTGGGTAGGACTGGTTAAGATAAAGGTATATGTATCTGTCGATTCATGTTTCGAAGCATCTATCCCAAAATGTACAGTAAGCAAGAAGCAAGAAGGTACAATTCAAAGCCCTTAAGAACACAATGGAACAGAGAGCAATGACAGGACCAGAATAATTACCATTGAGGTGCTGTCCATTAAGTTGGCAGTTGGGTCTTCAGCAAAGAGGCAAATGCTTCAAAAATAGAAACAGTTGAAAATATAAACTTGGAGTTTTGAAACACTCTCAAAGGTTTTGTGAGGACTACAACCTTCCTGCAGAGTTAAGCCGCTTGTCATTCATCAACATAACAGAATAGTTCCCAAAACTAACACATACCGTGTAGGATTTTCAGTTCTGGCTGCCATGCGAGTCTGCAAATATGTCTAAGAATCTCTACAATACAGAAGGCCATTCATCCCATCGATGTGTGCACTGACTCTCCAAGAGAGAATCTTACCCAGGCCTTATCATGGTAATCCCATATAATTACCCTGCTAATTCCTTTAACCTATCTTGGAACACCAAGGGCAATTTAGCATGGCAAATCAACCTGTGCTACACATCTTTGGAGTGTTGGAGGAAACCAGAGCACCCAGAGGAAATCCATGCAGACACGGAGAGAACGTGCAAACTCCACACAGACAGCCACCCAAGGCCAGAATTGAACCTATGTCCCTGGTGCTGTGAGGCAGTGCTAAACCACTGTGCCACTATGCCACCCCCTAAGACAGGATGTTTCTCTGCTGTAATTTCACAACGGCACATTTTCCTTCTTGCTCATTCACCAGTTTAGGGAAAACAGAACTGGTTTATTTACAGGCCAAAAGTATATAGAAACTGCAATTCTGAGGACAGAAGCCCTTGCTAAACCAAGTGATTTAGGAAGTTGCTCCAGGTCTTTTCCATCTATCTTTGTGAGAAACTGATAATACCCTCAATATCCCTTTGCAGAAACATTAAAAAAAATGCATTTAGACGTCAGATTAGAAACCGCAAGGAATACCATGAAATCAGACTAACATTACATTGCAGGCTTACATTAACACTGCAATGAAATTACTATGAAAATTCCCTAGTCACCACATTCCGGTGCCTGTTTGGATACTCTAAGGGAGAATTTAGCACGGTCAATGCACCAAACTACCACGTCTTTCAAGCTATGGGATGAAACCAGAGCACTGGAGGAAACCCATACAGACACAGGGAGAATGTGCAGACTCCACACAGGCAGTGGCTCAAGCAGGGAATCGAACCTGGGTTCCTAGCACTGTGAGGCAGCGATGCTAACCACGGTGCCACAGTGCCACCCTGGTATAGCCTGGTATCGGCACAGTCTATATGCTGATCTGCAGAATAGTTGGGGCATAGAAATAATGAGCTCCAGAGCAGCAGTGATTTTTTTCCAATTTTTCATCAAACTCATTGTGGATCACACTTAGTCACATCAAGAATCAAACAACATATTTACAAAAGTGCTCCACTGTATTAGCAAAGGACAGTTTTGAATGTTGCACGGTATAAATCTAACAGTTACTAGCATCAGGCTGCTGATAAATATGCAGTTACGAGACTGATTCATGAGATGAACAATATCAGAGAAGGGAACTGGCATTTCTTTTTATCTGCAGCTTAATTGCCCATCGTGTGTGTGTGTATGTGTGTGTGTATGTGTGTGTGTGTGTGTGTCATTTTCTATTTTGGCATTAATGTGAGAATAGAATGTTTCATAACAATTCTACTGACACACTAGAAAGCTTTTGTCAAAATAAATTTTATTTAACACAAATTAACTTAACAAATGAATTACCTTAACCTTTAACAATTGAACAATGCTGAAACGAGACAAGATACAATTCTTAACTGCTAACCTCTCACTATGAGTTCCAATTTAAATATTTTTTGTCTTATAGACATAAACCCTTCTTTGAAATTACTTAGCAAAAGACAGGTATATTTGCTGTAACTTAGGTCATCAGGTTTTGGAGCTTTCATAACAGCGAGAGAAAGAGAGAGAAAGAGAGAGAGAGAAAGAGAGAGAGAGAGAGAGAGCAAGAGAGAGCGAAAGAGAGAGAGAAAGAGAGAGAGAGAGAGAGAGAGAGAGAGAAAGAGAGAGAGAGAAAGAGAAAGAGAAAGAGAAAAAGAGAGAGAAAAAGAGCTGTTTCTTCTAGGATCCCAAGTAGCAACTGCTTGTGTTTTTAAAATGAACCAAAAACTCTTTTTTCCCCTACTAGTTTAGCTCCTTCCATTAAGCATATGGATGTGGAGAGGATGTTCTCACTAGTCAGAAGAACCAGAGGGCACAATCTCAGGCTGAAGGGATGATCCTTTAAAACAGAGATGAGGAGGAATTTCTTCAGCCAGAGGGTGGTGAATCTGTGGAACTGATTGCCACAGAAGGCTGTGGAGACCTGGTCATCTTTAAGACAGAGATGACTAAGTTCTTGGTTAATAAGAGGAATAGGTTTATGGGGAAAAAGCAGAGAACGGGGATGAGAAAAAGAAGCAGCCATGATTGAATGGTAGAGTAGACTCGATGGGCTGAGTGGCCTAATTCTGCTGTTGTGGTTTTATGGACTCTGTCCCTGTCAATCTACCTAATCAGAGCTCTACTCTAAAACCCCCAGGGAAAGCTAACTAAACACAAATACTTTACTTAAAACAAACACCGAGGGTGGAATTTTACTGGCTCTGCCTCACCCATCACGTGTGGAGCGAGCCAATAAAATCAGTCGAGAGATGAGAAATCAGGATCATGCCCAATCGTGTTCTCACGATCTTAGAGACAGGATTTCTGGCAAGATTGGCCTCTCACAGGGAATGGGTGAGGGGCTGATTTAATTATTTAAGTTTATTGATATATACGTGAATAGCAGATCCGGCGCTCAATCTTCCAGGATCACTGCCTTCATAGTCCAGCCCGGAGATGTTCTCTCCAGCGAGGAGAACAGTTGCCCCCACAGATGGGGAATAGTCCTCGCTGGTAAACTGGAGGCCATTGAGGTTCCCCAGGGAGATTGAGGGCAAGGTGTGGTACCCCTTGGATGGTGCCAGCCTGGCACTGCTAACCTGACATCTCACTCATGCCCACTGGACAGGAGAGGAGAGGCTGTACTTGACCTGGTGCTTGCTAATGAGCCAGGGCAGGTATCGGATCTCATGGTAGGTGAGCATCTTGGGAATGGAGATCATAATTCCATCTCTTTCACGATAGCGATGGAAAGAGATAGGATCAGGCAGGCTAGGAAGGTGTATGTCTGGAGTAAGGGGAAATATGAAAACATTAGGCAGGTAATTGGACACATAAACTGGAAGGAGGTGTTCTTGGGGAAGAGTACAGAAGGAAAGTGGCAGTTTTTCAAGCAATGTTTGTCTAGGGCACTGCAAGACAACGTTCCGAGGAGTCAAGGAGGTTCTGGTAGGACGCGGAAACCGTAGTGCATGAAGGTAGTGGTGAACCTAGTTAGGAAGAAAAAAATGGTATATAAAAGGTTCAGAGAGCTAGGGGATGTTAGGGATCTAGAGGAGTATAAGGTGTGTAGAAAGGAACTTAAAAACGAAATTAGGAGAGTCAGAAGGGGTCATGAGAAGGCCTTGGCAGGTAAGATTAAGGAGGATCCCAAGGCCTTCTACAAATATGTGAAAAGTAAAACGTTGAGAAGAGAAGGGATAGGGCCTATAAAAGGTGAAGGGGGAAAAGCCTGTGTGAATCCGGAAGAAATGGCAGAGGTGCTTAACGAGTACTTTGCCTCAGTATTCACGGTGGAAAGTAAACTGGGAGATTGCACTGCAGGTTTGCGGCATACGGAAAAGATTGAGTATGTGGATGTTAGGAAAGAGGATGTGTTAGACCAAGATAGACAAGTCGCCGGGACCAGATGGGATGTACCCCAGGTTATTGTGGGAGGTGAGTGAAGTGGTTGCAGAGCCCCTGGCGATGATCTTTGCGTCGTCCATGGAAACGGGAGAGGTTCCGGAGGATTGGAGGATTGCAGATGTGGTTCCTATCTTTAAGAAAGGGAACAGGGATAGTCCAGGAAATTACTGACCGGTGAGTTTGACTTCAGTGGTTGGTAAGCTGATGGAGAGGCTTCTGAGGGATAAGATATATGAACATTTGGAGAAGTTTGGACTGATTAGAAATAGTCAGCATGGTTTTGTCAAGGGCAGGTCATGCCTTACGAGCCTAGTTGAGTTCTTCAAAAATGTGACTGAACACATTGACGAAGGAAGGGCGGTGGACGTAGTGTACATGGACTTTAGTAAGGCGTTTGATAAGGTCCCACATGCAAGGCTTCTGGAGAAGGTGAGAGGGCATGGGATCCAAGGGGCTTTGGCCTCATGGATCCAGAACTGGCTTGCTGGCAGAAGGCAGAGAGTGGTTGTGGATGGGTCTTGTTCTGCATGGAGGTCGGTAACCAGTGGAGTGCCCCAGGGATCTGTTCTGGGACCCCTGCTGTTTGTCATTTTCATAAATGACCTGGATGAGGAAGTGGAGGGATGGGTTAGCAAGTTCGCTGACGATACAAAGATCGGTGGTGTTGTGGATGGTCTGGAGGGATGCCAAAAGTTGCAGCGGACATAGACAGGATGCAAGACTGGGCGGAGAAGTGGCAGATGGACTTCAACGCAGATAAATGTGTAGTGGTCCATTTTGGCAGGAATAATGGGATGAAGGAGTACATTATAAGGGGTAGGAGTCTTAGCTGTGTTGTAGAGCAGAAGGGTCTCGGGGTCCAGGTCCATAGAACTCTTAAATCGGCCTCGCAGGTGAAGGAAGTGGTCAAGAAGGCGTACGGTGTACTGGCCTTCATTAATCGAGGAATAGAGTTTGGGAGTCAGGAGGTAATGATGCAGCTCTATAAGACTCTTGTCAGACCCCACTTGGAGTATTGTGCGCAGTTCTGGTCGCCTCATTATAGGAAGGATGTAGAGGCTATTGAGAGGGTTCAGAGGAGATTTACAAGGATGCTGCCTGGATTGGGAGGCAGGCCTTATGAAGATAGGTTGAGGGAGCTGGGACTCTTCTCACTGGAGAGATGTAGGTTGAGAGGCGACCTGATAGAGGTTTATAAAATGTTGAGAGGAATAGATAGGGTGGACTCTCAGAGACTATTTCCCCGAGCTGAAATGGTCACTACGAGAGGACACAGATTTAAGGTGCAGGGAAGCAAATACAAAGGAGATGTCAGGGGTAGGTTTTTCACTCAGAGGGTGGTGAGTGAATGGAACCGACTGCCGTCGGAGGTTGTTGAGGCAAACTCACTGGGGTCTTTTAAGAGACTTCTGGATGAGTATATGGAAAAGAATAGGATAGGGGGTTATAGATAGGTCTGTGGATTGGTAGATGTGATCGGCGCAACTCGTGGGCCGAAGGGCCTGTTTGTGCTGTATTGTTCTATGATTCTATGATTCTATGGACACCTTGGCAGTGACACAAATTCAAATAGCATCCAGTTCATTGATCCCCACATAAAAGAGATGTGCGAGACCACAGATTTATAGAATGGTAGAATCTGTACAATGCAGATGTAGGCCATTCGGCCCATTGAGCCTTCACCAACAACAATGCCACCCAGGCCCTATCCTCATAACCTCATGTATTTACCCTCCAATCCCCCTAATACTGCTGATTGGCAATTTAGCATAGCCAATCAACCTAATCCGCACATCTTTGGACAGTGGGAGAAACTGGAGTAGCCTAAAGAAACACACACAGATACGGGAAGAATGTGTAAATTCCACACAGACATTCACCAAAACAGGAAGGGGAAACATGGTGGCACAGTGGTTAGTACTGCTGCCTCACAGCGCCAGGAAGCCGGGTTCGATTCCCAGCTTGGGTCACTGTCTGTCTGGAGTTTGCACAATCTCCCCATGCCTGTATGGGTTTCCTGCACAGTCTGAAAGGTATGCGGGTTAGGTACATTGACCTGAACAGGTGTCAGAGTGTGGCAACTAGAGGAATTTCACAGTAACTTCACTGCAGTGTTAATGGAAGTCTTACGGGTGACAAATAAAATAAACTGGACCTGGCTCCCGGGCGCAGTGAGGCATCAGTGCTAATCACTGTGCCACCACAAGAAAAGGCATCACACCTAATCTTGGACTTGACCTGACGCTTGAGCAAAAGGACAGACATGACGTACAGAATTCTTACATCATGTGCACCCAGCAGACAAAGCTTGATCTGAAACTATTTCAGGGATCAAAGGTCAGAGTCAGCGGGCTCATTTCCCTTAACCTGGTCAGTGCTTCCACTGAAGGTTAATTACTCAGATATATGTCAGGGCATTTTCACCTCAGTGCAGCCTCCACATGTTTTCATACTTATCTGTGTTACAGCTCATCTCTATTCATTCTCAGTCAAGTTCCCCTTGACTTTACCCACATTTCAGAAACTGAGTAAGAAGCTGCACCGAGTTTATACAAGAGCTTTGTTATTCACATTATAAATTACATTCAGCATGCTTTTTTTCTTTCAAAGAAAGGTATCTGATCGAACTATCAGGATAAGACTGAGTATTATTTCAGGGAAACAGAGATCCTTTCTAATTATGAGCAGCTGGTGTTCTGAGTCAGAGGATGATGGAAAAGTAAAGGAAATGCGGAATGAGAATCAATGCGTATTCATGAAGAATTGTGCCAGTTTCATACTTACTAGTCAGAACATTTCTGCTGTCTTCAGAAGCACTGTGGGAATGAAGAAAACCTCAAAATCCCTACAGTGCAGAGGGAGGCCATTCAGCCCACTGAGTCTGCACTGACCACAGTCCCACCCAGGCCCTATTTTTGTAACCCGCATACTTATCCTTGCTAACCCCTTGATACCAGGGCTAAATTAGCATGGCCAATCAACATAACCCACACATCTTTGGACTGCGGGAGGAAAGTGGAGCACCTGGAGACACAACAGAATGTACGAACCCCACATAAACAGTGACCCTGAGACCGAATTGAACGTAGGTCCCTGGCATAGTGAGACAATATTGTTAACCACTGTGTCACAGTACCACCCTTATAGATAAGGGGTGAAATGCTTCTCTTGATAAAAGAATTAAAGTTTATCTATTAGTCACAAGTGGGCTTACATTCACACTGTAATGTGAAAATCCCCTAGTCGCCACACTCTATCACCTGTTTGGGTACACTGGGAGAGAATTTAGCATGGTCAATGCATCTAGCTTGAACACCTTTAAGACTGTGGGAGGAAACCGGAGCATCCACAGGAAATCCACACAGATTCGGGGAAAATGTGCAGGCTTCACACAGATAGTGACTCAAGCCAGGGTTTGAACCTGTGTCCCTGGCACTGAGTGTCATCACTGAGTGGTGGCAATGCTGTGCCACCGAGAGAGAGAAAAACCTTTAATAATGACCCAACTAAATATGGAAACAGGCAGCTTTGAGATGTACCGTTTGTGTTGGTGCAATTTGAAAAGCAGGTCATTAAGTGCAGTCTCCTAATGCTCCTGGATAGAAGAATTCCACCCATGTGATTTTCTTTGATCATTGGCAGATGCTTTATTTCTTCTTTTGGCCATTGACCATATTTAATTTGCCTGTGCAGAGCGAGAAGGTTGTCCAAAAAGTATGAAATTATGAATCCCACAGAGAGACCAATTAAGTCACAAAATCTGATCAAAGCCTCATCAGTGTTCCTCACAAATTAGCAATTTACAGATATCACCACATTTTGCATTTATATTAGTTCTATCTTGTCAAAAATAATTGAAATTCTTAGTGTATTAAATAGGGAAAAACAAGATTGAGTTCCAAGAAATTGGAACTATGTCTCTCTATGGCATTATATTCTCTGATTACATTAACAGTGGGATGAAATGCAACATTGCTACTGCCTTACAGGCCCACAGTATACAGAGTAAAAATATTGCATCAGGATTTATTTATTTTCAAATTTTAAAAGGGGATGCACTTCGCCCAGCTGATAGCCTTCAAAACCAAATGTTGTGGGTTCAAGCCCTACTCCAGACACACAATCTTGGAAATCACTTCAGCACAGTATTGAAAGGGTGCCATACTATCAAAACTGCACATAGATGAAGCTTTCAGCACTCATTATTATGGAGTAAGCACAGAATCTTCCAGTGTCACATATGTACATTAAGAAATGAAGATCTTGAAGTCACTGCCCAAGTTACTAGACTCCGCCACAAGTTCTGCTACACTGATGCAGAGGTGACCCACAAAACTTGCCAAAGAAGGATTAGAATTGGTGCATTCAAATTAATACTTTAACAGCGTCCTGAGTCATGATTGCTGCCAAACTCACTGTCTGGACAGATTTCTCCAGCCCCATTGATCTAAAAGCTGGAAATTCCCGCCTGACTGTCAATGGGGTTTCAATAAAATTCCAGTGATGGACGAGATGGGAGAATTCCGGCTTCTGCCTCTAAAAAAATTACTTTTACAAGTGTGATTCTTATTTCTTCATATTTTAGTTATTTTTGGTTTTTGTTTAAATCTTTGTCCCTTTTCTCCCGCTATCCCAACTTTCTTTGTGTGATCTTACAGTGAATTATATATCCTAATGTATACTTTCTTGCTTAGACTCTGCATGAATGAAGTGAGGATTCTTCAATATGACAGATTGCAAAGTTCTATTGTTTGCCCGATTCACAGTGGCCCCATGAGAGAGCATTAGCTTCTATTGAATCCCCAATTACCATATGTCATCACAAGCAGTCCACCAAAAGCGCAGTTCCTACCCCGCTGATCACAAAGTCTAGATAATGACATCAAAGCCCCTATTCAAGGGAACATTAAAGGTTCGACACCAGAATCAACATGACCAAGGAATGCTCCTGATATTTTAGCTAATGGTTGGAATTCTCTGACCTCATTCATGGCTGGGATTCTCCAGTCCCGCTGCAGTGAAAAGAGATTTGGTTGAGTGGCAAATTCTCTATTCTCACTGGAAGCGGTGGTGGTGTGTGAATGGCCAGAGAATTCTGGCCAATATCTCACACTTAACCAATATCACCACAAATAGTTCAAATTCAACATCACATTAACTGTTCATGTGACCTTGCCTTGAACACGCATTGGGCTGAAGTTATAGTAAGGGTGGCCCTTACTGCTGATGCTCAGGTGGAGGAGCGGGGAGGGGGGTGGTTTGTGGAGCAACCAATTCCACTCCCCTTCCCCCCACCTGAATATGCTGGGAATCAACATGGGTACACCTGGCAGGCTCTTCCTGTTGTGCAGGGTCCCCAAGACATTGGGGGCGGGGGAGTGGGGTGGTGGTTAAAGTTCACTCACTGGCTGCACCATTGTCTATTCATTACTACAAATATATTTCAAAAATATTTAACCAATTGTTGAGTGTTTTGGGATATCCGAGACTTCCAGTCCTACTGTGTTCAATCCATGGTCCTGCCAGCTTTGGCAGAGGTTTGCCAAACTGTTTACACACGGACTACACTTAAGGCTGCACCCCTTGATGTGATGGATAGAAGAGATTGGCCATTCCGGGGATAATGGACAGATTGGGAGCTTGTAAAATTTTCTAATGACGATGACATTAAGGGTGGAGGTGTGAGAGCAATTTAGCAAATTCACCTTTGCAGAAGGAATACAGTGAATGGAAGACCAGAAGTTAGACAGTTCACAGTTTGAAAGTACGGTTGCAAATGAATTTCATGGGGTAGTGTGTGTGTGTGTGAGCTTTTTCTCTCACTTTTGCAGGGATATCTGAAGAACATCATTCATATTTATGCAATTAATATGAGTAGCATTATTAATTTGAAAGCAGATGAAGGATTGCTACCAAGGCCAAATAATTTAAGGTCTGCAACACACAATGATTGTAAACAAATTTATTACACTGAAGGAGATTTCCATTTTAGAAATTGCACCATCAATTAAATGTTCCTCTGCTCAACAAACTAGATTAATGTATCACATACACTAAAGGGCAGTTTAAGGAAAGAAGAATTTACATTTATTGTAGAATCTGATCATCTCTCAGAAATGTTGCCGGATATTTTACATATCATGCAATCTTTCTTGTGCAAGCAATATGACAGGCAATTTTTGCACAGTGGTGTCAAATACAATAACCAGCTAATCTAATTCACCAGCTAGGACATAGAGAATTCCATTCTTCAAATCATACAATGGGAGCAGGCAAATGGACATAGAGGACCTAAAGTTAACATCCTATCCAATGGATATGGCACCACAAGCAAGGCCAAACATCTCTGATTACTGCACTGGGAACATTGGCTTAGCTTATGTGCTCAAGTTTAATTAAAACTAGCCCCAGATTAATGGAGTACATATCCCGAAGGACATGCAGTCTAAAACAAGGGAATTCATATTCAGAAAACATCCAAGTTTGAGAGGATGGACTAAGTCATCAAATTGCCTGTTGTAAAATAGATGAGCCATTATCTGACAAATTTACAGAAAACTGAATAAAGGAAACATACAGGGCAATTAAAGTAAAATTAATTCAGAATTACCGATAGAATAATGTGATTATATTATCTTGTCATTGACTACAATATAACAAGCTTGCATGTCTAAAAACAGCCCCTGTAGTTCAGTTAAATTTTCTCTCTCATTTTTATGCAGATGTTAACCAATTTATTTTTAAATGGATTCGACCCTGTACTAAAATAGCGAGGTGCAGATAAGTGAGTTAAATATTTGGAAACCCTTGTGCCACAACATTATCACTCAGTTCTTGCATTTTGTATATAAAGTAGATACAGTTGGCTGATTTCTTTTATGAAATGATGATTCCGCTGCTACTGAAGAATATTGTAATATCCAGCACTCCATTCGGAATGAAACAGATTCAATATCCTTGAATCAGGAGATGGGAGAAAGCAAAAATTGGCCGGTTTTCCACAGTCGATGATCCCTGTTGGAATGTGTCTGGCGCATGGTTAACTCATCAGAACAGATCAACATCAGTTGTTTAAATAACATACCAATAATCTCTGTCTGCACTCACACACAAAGGAAGGTAAGAGGACTGATGGGAACTCGAGGATACTACTACTCTGGATCTAAACATCCAACATAAAATAGGATTTTTTTAAAAATTCATGGGCATTCCTTACTGGGCCAGCATTTATTATTTATTACCCATTCCTATTTGCCCTTCAAGTGCATTTCAGGATTTGTTGTTTTCAAAAATCAACCACCCACTTCTTTACCCAGAGGGCGGTAAGGGTATGGAATGCCCTGCCTGCTGCAGTTGTAGATGTGCCAAGTTTGGTGGCGTTTAAGAGGTTAGTAGATAAGTTTATGGATGAAAAGGGAATGGTTTAGGTTAGAGGGTCATTGCTTTTTCTTAATTGGTCGGCACAACATCGAAGGCCGAAGGGCCTGTTCTGTGCTGTAATGTTCTATGTTCTACCCTGCTTTGGATCTGGATGTGGAGTTGCTGGCGTTGGACTGCAGTAGGCACAGTAAGTAGTCTCACGACACCAGGTTAAAGTCCAGCAGGTTTATTTGGTAGCACAAGCTTTCAGAGCACTGCTTCTTCATCGAGTGAGTGTTCAGTTGAGTGAACACTCACCTGAAAGGACAGTGGTCTGAAAGCTCGTGCTACCAAATAAACCTGTTGGACTTTAATCTGATGTAGTGAGACTATTTACGATTGGATCTGGAGGTCTACACTTCCCGCTGCCTCGGCAAAGCAGCCAGCATAATTAAGGACTCCAAGCAATCTGAACATTCTCTCTTTCACCTTCTTCTACCGCAAAAATGATACAAAAGTCTGAGATCCAACTGAGTCAAGAATATATCCTTCCCTGCTGCTGTCAGAATTTTGAATGGACCTACCTTGTATTAAGCTGATCTTTCTCAGAGGGTGATTTAGCTAATTGGATTAGGAATTGGCTAGCTGATAGAAGACAGAGGGTGGTGGTTGATGGAAGTTATTCATCGTGGAGTTCGGTTACAAGTGCTGTAACTCAGGGATCTGTTTTGGGGCCCCTGCTGTTTGTAATTTTTATAAATGATCTGGATGAGGGTATTGAAAGATGGATTAGTAAATTTGGGGATGACACCAAAGTCGGAGGAGTGGTAGATAGTGAAGAGGGGTGTTATAGTTTGCAGAGAGACTTGGACAAGTTGCAGAGCTGGGCCGAGAGGTGGCAAATGGAGTTTAATGCGGAAAAGTGTGAGGTAATTCACTTTGGCAGGAATAACAAATGTGTAGAGTATAGGGCTAATGGTAGGACTCTTAATAGTGTTGAAGAACAGAGGGATCTCGGTGTATATGTGCATAGATCCCTGAAAGTTGGCAATCAAGTCGATAAGGTTGTTAAGAAGGCATACGGAGTCTTAGCTTTTATTGGTAGGGGGATTGAATTTCGGAGCCGCAACGTCATGTTGCAACTGTACAAAACTCTAGTGCGGCCGCACTTGGAGTATTGTGTGCAGTTCTGGTCCCCACATTATAAGAAAGATGTGGAGGCATTGGAGAGGGTACAGAGGAGGTTTACCAGGATGTTGCCTGGTATGGAGGGCAGGTCTTATGAAGAGAGGCTGAGGGATTTGAGGTTGTTTTCGTTAGAAAGAAGGCGGCTAAGAGGAGACCTTATTGAAACATATAAGATGATTAGAGGTTTAGATAGGGTGGACAGTGATAGCCTTTTTCCTAGGATGGAGAAAGCTAGCACGAGGGGACATAGCTTTAAATTAAGGGGTGGTAGTTATAGGACGGATGTCAGAGGTAGGTTCTTTACCCAGAGAGTGGTAAGGATATGGAATGCCCTGCCTGCGGCAGTTGTAGATGCGCTAAGTTTGGTGGCATTTAAGAGGTTAGTGGATAAGTTTATGGATGAAAAGGGAATAGTTTAGGTTGTAGGGTCACTGCTTTTTCCTAATTGGTCGGCACAACATCGAAGGCCGAAGGGCCTGTTCGGCACTGTAATGTTCTATGTTCTATGTTTCTCTAAACCCTTGGTATGACTGTAACACTACATTCTGCACTTTTTTGTTTCCTTCTCTGGGAACAGTATGTTTTGTCTGTACAGCATGCAAGAAACAATATTTTTCACATATGTTAATACACGTGACAATAATAGATCAAATCAAACGTACACCAGACCAGGTAAGGATTTCTTCCCTAAAGGACATCAGTGAAGTCTTTATGATAATCAGCAATAGTTTCATGGCCATCATTAGACTCTTCATTCCAGATTTTTATTGAACTCAAGTTTCACCATCTGCCACAGTGGGATTCGCACACAGGTCTCCAGCACACTGCCCTAGTCTCTGGATTACTAGCCAAACAACAATACCTTCCCTTTTCATAACACAAAAGTCTGACAATCATTCCTAGCGAACTATGTGCTGATTAAGGCTTACCAAGATCAGGCCAATCTAATCCATGTCACAAAGATGCAGTAGAAGGTTTACATTCTGCTCATGTTCACCCCACCATTCCTTTCCTCACTGACCTACGCTGGCTCATAGTTTTGTAATGCATTGATTTTAAAATTTTCATTCTTGTTCTCAAACAAGGTCTTATCTCTCTCTCTAACTCTCCTCTAGTCCTACAGCCTTCAGCTGATTGTGCATGGTGCTCACCATTCAGAATGAAGAGTCCGCAATGTTAGTGAAGGCGATGCACTGGGTTAGGAACCCCACTGATGCTAACTGCAAGAGAGTATCTCAAAATCCTAAAGGATAGCTTTAAATTCCTGTCCGAGGTCAATAGAGATTTCTGTTGTCAGACTCTCTCCCATGCCAATTCCACGGTGGACAGGGTAGTAGATTTTCAGCCTGTAAGTCAAATCCAGTTAAGAGTTGCCACGCAGTACAGCTTAGATGACCAAGTCTGGGAATACATCTTTCCTGGTCGGGTGAAGGCACAAAACTGTGTCTTTTAGAAGAAAATGTCCACAATTTGCCATGACTTTAAATGTTAGATGGAGCAAGCTTCAGCCTGACTGTTGGATGGAAAACTGGCCTCCACCCCAATAAGGGTGCTAACAGTTATATTTTTCCATTCCTTTGATATTCCATCCTGCATCTCTCAAATTCTTTGCCTTTAGAAGTTATCATTTGTCAGTCCCACTGATTTCTGGTGAACAGTTTTTGCTTACAGCAATTTATACCTCAATTTCTCTAGACACCTGCTAATCTAATTACTGGACAAATAGAACTTCATTACTCCTCTAGACACCTGTTAATCTAGTTAATCTGGTAACATCACATCTCATTATTCTTCTAAATGCCTGCTAATCTGGTTACTTGCTGGTTATTTTGCTTTCATCTCAAATTGAACTGTTAAGCTTGTTAACTTTTCAAATTCCTCGTTAACTTCCAAAATTCTCAACAACTAAAAAGTTCTTCTTCTCTAAGAAACAACCGTGACAATCTCCCAGTGCCATGACAGATGCCCTGTGGCAGAAACAAATTACACTGTTACACTTACAAGAAAATTCAAGAAAAATTTCAACAATATCCAATTTTCAAATCTTAATAAAACTAGGCATTGTGGTTACTCCTGTGTTACTGGAAATTGATGTATCACTGGGCTGCATTGAATTCATTGCATGGTATCTGTGGACACATAGACTGATCTTTCCAGTGAGCAACAGCATTTCTTCCTGAAGGACTAGCATGTAACATATAAGGCACAGTGTTCCTATGTGTGAACATTCACTTGTATCCAATATAGAGTCATGAAGTCAGAGAGGTTTACAGCATGGAAACAGGCCCTTTGGCCCAACTTGTCCATGCCACCCGCCCTTATTATTATTGTTTCTTTTCAAAACCCCTAAGCTAATCCCAATTGCCCACATTTGGCCCATATCCCTCTATATCCATCGTAACCATGTAACTATCTAAATGCTTTTGAAAGATAAAATTGGACCCACCTCTGCTACTGGCAGCTTGTTCCAGACACTCACCACCGTCCGTGTGAAAAAAATTGCCCTTCTGGACACTTTTGTATCTCTCACCTTAAACCTATGCCCTCTAGTTTTATACTCCCCTTTCTTTGGGAAAAGATATTGACTATCTACGCCCCTCATTATTTTATATACCTCTATAAAGTGACCCCTCAGCCTCCTACACTCCAGAGAAAAAAAGTCCCAGTCTATCCAGTCTCTCCTTATAACTCAATCCATCAAGCCCTAGTAAATCTTCTCTGCACTCTTTCTGGTTTAATTCTATCCTTTCTAATAATAGGGTGACCAGAACTGCACACAATATTCCAAGTGTGGCCTTACCAATGTTTTGTAAAACTTCAATGAGATGTTCCAACTCCTGAATGTAGGAAACATGTTGAGAAAAGTATAAATAGTAAAATTCTGACAAAGTTAATGCCACATCATGACATCATAACTAATTCAAGGTGCACTTCCTTGCTCCCTTATACTGCAAAACATTATACTCCAAAATTCAGCTTTAAACCATCATTAAAATAGTTTGTAGGACTTTAACTATTTTAACTTGCATTTATGACTCAAAATATTGGCTCTACTCTCTTCTCCACTGATGTTGTCAGACCTGTTGAGATTTTCCAACTTTTGTTTGCTTTTGTTTCATTTATGTAGTGCCTTTAATGCAGTCAATGTCACAAAGCCCTTGACAGAAACATTTTCTTTTCATCTATTTACGGGACGTGGGCTTCATTGGCTAGGCCATCATTTATTGCCATCCTAATTGCCCTCACAAAGGTAGTGGTGAGCTGCCTTCTTCAAACGCTGCAGTCCGCGTGGTGTTGATAATCCCACAGCGATGTTCGGGGAGTTCCAGGATTTTAACAAAGCGATATATTTCCAAGTCAGGATAGTGAGTGGCTTGGAGGGAAACTTCCAGGTGATGGGGTTCACATGTGTCTGCTGTCCTTGTCCTTCTAGATGGTAATGGTCATGTGATTGGAAGGTGTTGTCTAAAAACACCTTTTCAGTTTTTGCAATGCACCTTGTTGGAGGTACATGTACCTGCTACTGTTCTTTGGTGACAGAAAAAGTGAATATTTGTGGGTGGGATACAAAACAAGTGGGTTGTCTTGTCCTGGATGGTGTTGATCTTCTGGAGTAGTACTGGAGCTGCACTCATTCGGATAAGTGGACAGTATTCCATCACACTCCTGATTTGTTACTGATAGATGGCAGTTAGGCTTTGTGGATTACAGAGGTTTAAGTTTAATTATTAGTGTTGCTCATTAACACTGTAATGAAATTAGTATGAAAATCCCCCAGTCTGGTGACTACTCAGGTCTTTCAGACTGTGGGAGGAAAAGCATGTAGACACGGGGAGAATGCACAGATTCCACACATACAGTGATCCAAGCCAGGAATCGAACCTGGGTGTCTGGTGCTGTGAGGCAGCGATGCTAACCACTGTGTCACTGTACCACCTTGGGTGAGTTACTCGTTGCAGGATTTTCAGCCTTTGACCTGTTCTTGTTGTCACAGTAGGCTAGTCAGTTCAGTTTGTGATCAAAGGTAACCCTCAGCACGTTGACAGTGGGAGATTCAGCAATGGTAATGCCATTGAATGTCAAAGGGTGATAATTAGAGCCTCTCTCTCGAGGGGTGATCATTACCTAGCACTTATTGAGCAATAATTAACACCAACACCAAGGTGACCAAAAAATTGGTCAAAGTGACAGGTGTGAGGTAGGAGAAAGGTTTAAATAAGAAATGCAGAGCTTTAGTCAAGGTAGCCAAAGACATGATGGTGGCTGGCCAATTTCACTGCACTTCCAAGACCCATTTAAAATATGCAATTTACACAATTGAACGTGCAGGAAGTACCACAGTTATGAATGAGAACATAGAAAAGTAGGAGCAGGGATCGACCTTGAGTCTGTTTTACCACTCATTAAGATAAAGACTAATCTATCTCAGTTACGCTTCCCTGTCCTATCCCCATATCACTCAATCACTTTCTCGAATATACACAATGTCTGCGCATCAATAGCTCTCTGGTGTTGAGAATTCCAAATATAAACATCCTTTTGAAGAAATTCCACACCCTCCAAAATGGCCGGAGACATACCCTGAAACAAGAACTAGTTGCGGAGTCAAGTCAGGGGAAACAGTCTCTCAGCAGGACACAAAGAAAACGCCATCAACTCTTTGACCTGTGCTGGAGAACACCATGTACTAAAAGGCCACATTCCAATGTTTATTGATTGCATTACATCTTTCAAAAGAATAACAGAAAGCTTCAGATGAAAGTAGGGTTGAACATGAATTCAAACTCAGCAGTGTATTCCATCTCTAACATCTGTCAAACACCCTCTACAGAGGAATAACCTTTAAAAACAAAAGTCAAGTATTTCATGCTGCAGTCCGACATTTACGATCGAAACACTGAAGTCTAATTGTCTCGTGAAAATTATAAGCACCTATAATTGGATGGATTCCCACAAGGCATTCCTCAGTAATGGCTTTAAGGGGACCGGCCAGATTAGTAACCGAACATTAGAAACCTGGTCTGGGCCCCAAACTACTCATAACCATCATATGTGAGCAAACACTATTACTACGGTGATCACTGTAAGAACAATAATCATAATATGATAATGCCACATGCTCCAATTTGAAATGATATTTCTTTGAATACAGTTTGTTTAAGCATCATTTTAAATAGTTAATCATGTCCCCTTATTGGGTTTATTATTGAAACCTGTGTTACAGTACACAATTTGATCTGTATGAAGTCTGCATGTTCTGTCTCCCCCCCACACACTCCCCCCACCCCAACAGTGTCCGCATAGCTTTCCTCCGGGTGCTCTGGTTTCCTCCCGTAGTCCAAAGATGTGCAGCTTAAGAGAATTGGTTGTGCTAAATTCTCCCTCAATGTATCTGAACAGGTGCCTGAGTGTGCCAGAGACTAGGGGATTTTCACATAATTTCATTGCAGTGTTAATGTAAGCCTACTTGTGCCGAATAAATAAACATTAATTTTTTTTTATTTCTGTTCATCAGATAATATTGGGAAGATGCCAGCCTAGTGGTACTATTGCTAAGCTATAAATCCAGAAATTCAACTAATGTTCTGGGGACCTGGGTTCAAATTCCATCGAGGTGGAATTTGAATTCAATAAAAAATATCTGGAATTAGGAAAGTACCGATGACCATGAAACCATTGTTGGAAAAATCCATCTGGTTTACTAATATCTTTCGGAGAAGGAAATCTGCTGCCTTTACCCAGTCTGGCCTCCAGACTCACAGCAATTCTCAACTGCATTCAGGTAACTAGGGATTGGCAATAAATGCTGGCCAGCCAGCAACACCCATTTCTCATGAATGAATAATAAAAAAAGTGACTGGATATCTACACAAATTGGAGGCACACCTGGTACTTTGGAATAAATCAATACTTTCCGCATATTTAGGGAATTGCAAAAGCAGTGATTTTATTTGGGATCTTGTGGAAACTTTATTCTTAATTATTTGAAGACCAACGGATTGTGTTGGGATAAATTTGAAGATTTGTTATGGCAGGAAGGAAAGAAGAGACCTTAGCTAAGCAGCATGGTGGCACAATGATTGGCACTGCTGCCTCACAGCACCAGGCACCCAGGTTTGATTCCCAGCTTGAATCACTGTCTATGAGAGTCTGCACATTCTCCACATGTCTGCGTGGGTTTCCTCTGCGTGCTCCAGTTTCCCCTCACAGTATGAAAGATGTGCTGGTTAGATGCATTGACCATGCTAAATTCTCCCTCAGTCTAACCCAAACAGGCTCTGGTGTGTGGTGACTAGAGGATTTCTACAGTAACTTCATTGCAGTGTTAATGTAAGCCTACTTGTGGCAATAATAAATAAACTTAAACTTCTATGTTGGATTGTGTGTTCCTGCAACCCTTTAACATGAGGTCAAATGGAAATGGGGTCCAGTTAATAAAATGGCTCAACACCAACTGAGGCAAGAGAGATGGGCAAGAATTACATGCTTTTTTCCACTTTATGGATCCGATTAACATATTGAAAACAAAAAAGAGTGCAAGTGTTACAAACCTCCAATAATGAGCAAAGAACATGCTGGAAATATTCAGCAGGTCAGGCAGACGGAGGATTTTTGGGATCAAATTTCAGAGTCTTTGCCAGGAGCCACTGTTGATAGAATCTTGCCTCTCATTCACGAAACTCCAGTTTCAAATGCCACTCCAAGGTTGGAGCAGAACAATCAAGATTGATGTTTCAGTGCAGTGCTGAGGGAATACTGCACTGTCACAAGTATCAATCTTTTGGATCTGGTATTAAACTGAGGCCCAGGTTAATATAAAAGACACCTCAGCGCTACTTAGAGAAGAAGCAGGGAGTTGAGCCTCCAGTCCTCGCTAACGTATACCCTTCAATCATCATAATCCAGCAGATTGCCCCATCTCTGGGATCTTGCAATGTACAAGTCAACTGCTAAATTCAGGACCTGGGAGAGGATATCACAGGTTGTTTTTAGACCTCTTTCGGTCAGTTGTAAAGCTAATCTTTGCTTGTCATCCCTCCCCACTTTAAGAGGGCGATCCCTTTAAATGTCACACAATACAGAATTTATAAAAAAAAGAGATAATCATTCTGATCAAAAAAAACAGGAGTGATGTACCTGGAACCTCACTCTGATGCCTCATGTTGATGAGCAATGAGCAGGAAGAGGCCAAGGTGGTATTTGCTGTCCCACATTTAATAATCACTTGAAAATAAGCTGGTGAAATTAGATGCAAGTCCCAGACTGCTGCGGGATGGGGTGCTACAGGAATTCAGTATAATTCCTGAATTCCTTCATTTGTAAAAATGAAGACTTCAGTTTTGAATATAATCAGCACTGTCACATTGATTTATGCCCCAAATCCCTCCTAATCTTAATGCAAAAAGAGATAAGGAGCCAGACTGGAGTGTCTGTTCAAATTCAATATTGTTCATGAACACTCCTCTCTCAATTTCCAGTCTCTCTGGATTTTGCCGTAACACCTAATACCTGAAACCATTTTCATTCAAATGGCAACAAAGCCTGTCCTCACAGACTGCTAAATCAATCACTTTGTAATAAAAATCTACTGCTGTATAAATTGATTGCAATATGCAGGATTTAACCTCTCCAAACGACCTCACGCCACCGCCCCCTGCTCACCACCCGCCCATCTTCAAACCAGGGCTAACTTTAACCCAGAGGAAAATCCCTCAAAAACAAATATCTGAACCTAAGCAGTCTCCACCTGGAATGCAAGCAGTTATTTCACGGTTCAAGCTCCATAATGTTCCATTGAATAGCATATTAAACAATTAGTAACTCCAGTCTGACTTCTTTTGCAAGTTGATATATTGCGCTGCAGATCGTTCAAGCATCAATTTACATTCAAGTAACATCAAGGAACATAAATAAAACCAATTTAGCCGTACAACACAATGCAGTTAATTGAACACAGCTCCCCAGTTCTTGCTCTCAGCTCCGGGCACAAGTTTCTTCTCTTGCAGGGGTGTAATAAAGTGGCAGAGGAGAATAACCATACATATCAGAGCAGTCCTGAGAATTTCTGGGAGTGCACTATTCTGCGAGTTTACAGTATTTCCATGCTGTAAACCTCTAAGACTCTATGAGGGCCTGGGTGGGATTGTATTTGGCACAGGATCGATGGGCCAAATAGTCTTTTTCTGCACTGTAGGGGTTTGAGGATCTATCCCTGCATTTCAAAATAGGCTTGATGACAGAAGGTGGTTATAAAGGATTGTTTTTCAAACTGGAGGCCTTTGGCCAGTGGTGTGCATTCCTTGTAACTACTTGCATGAACTGCTTTAACTCTTTAGGGTTATCACTGGGAGAAATGAACCAAAGTTTATTATATTTCTAAGTATCTGTTTTATTAACATTACAAACAAGTTTTACAAAGAGACATTTACTCAAACTCAAAATCTGTCAACTTAAAACTCAAGGTGGCCAATTCTTCAACTTGGGGAAACTAGAGGGCATAGGGTTAAGGTGAGAGGGGGCAGATACAAAAATGTCCAGAGGGTAGTGAACGTCTGAAACAAGCTGCCAGAAGTAGTAGTGGAGGCGGGTACAGTTCTGTCTTTTAAAAAGCTTTTAAACAGTTACATGGGTAAGATGAGTATAGAGGAATATTGGCCAAATGTAAGCAATTAGGACTAGCTTAGTGATTAAAACCTGGGTGGTATGGACAAGTTGGGCCAAAGGTCCTGTTTCCATGCTAGCTCTGTGGCCATCACAGTGCCCCTGTACCCTCACCCCCACCCAGCCCACCTCCCATCCACACACCCAACATCAACTAAGCCTGGGCATTCTGGCTATGTTCAATTTAAAGGTAATTTCCACTGCCTTCTGCTGCTAGGCATTGGAGACATTGTTTTGCTCCTCAGGCAACTCCTTCCCCCAGGCCCTGCTGAACAGTGGCACAGTGGGTTAGCACTGCTGCCTCAAAAAGCCAGGGACCCAGGTTCAATTCCAGCCTTGGGTCACTGCCTGTGTGAAGTTTGCAAATTCTCCCAGTGTTCGCATGGGTTTCCTCTGTGTACTTCAATTTCCTCCCACGTCCATAGATGTGCAGGTTAGGTTGATTCACCATGCTAAGTTGTCTCTCAGAGTCCGGGAGATCAGCAGGGCAAATATTTGGGGTTACGAGAATAGGGCCTGGGTGGAATTGATATAGGTGCAGATTCGATTGGCCGAACGGCCTTTTTCTGCACTGTAGGGATTCTATGATTCTATCCCTGCAATGTATCAGTGACAATGCTTCAGAAGTGCTTTGAGACACTGGTGGTCATGAAAACTCCACACAGGTAGTGACACAAGGGTATTGAATATGGGTCCTCGGCACTGTGAGGCAGCAGTGCAACCATTGTGCCATCAGGGACCGGGGGTAGGGGGGCAAGAACCTTCATTTGAACATTTTTGAGGAAGGCAAACAATTATTTCAGCTTTTTCACAAACCATTAGCTTTATCATTCAGCAATAACAAGGGGTAAATATTGCAATTATTTGAACCATTGCTGGAAGCAGTCACAAACATTGCCTGTTGCTTCTGGTTTCCAATTTATATAAAAAAAAACAAACCAATACTGAATCTGAGCTGTTGTTTTTAAATAAAGCGACTGTCTAAGCAATAACCCATTAAAAAGTTCCATTTCCATTTCTGAAAGAAATGAGTAATCACTCAGGGAGTTCAGCAAACTGGAATCACTTCATCCGACATTCGATGACCTTTTCAAAAAGCAACAAGAATCCAGCAACCAAGTGAATAATTACAAGTCATTAGCTCATTCGAGAATCTGCCACCATAAATTAACTGACCTAGTTCCATCAATTTCAAATTCTTTCTGATAACACAGGAAATGTATTTTGGTAGGTAGGATATGGAAATGAGCAGTTTGGAAGTGGGATATTAAAAAAGAGGATGACTCTGAAATCTTGACATTTACGCTGCAGATGTGTTGTGACCTCTACAAAGATCTGACTAATAGTCCCATTGGACCCTTCCTTTCTCTTTCAGTTTTTAAATTTATTAGTGTCATAAGTAGGCTGACATTAGCACTGCAATGAAGTTACTGTGAAAACCCCTAATTGCCATACTCCAGCACCTGTTCAGATAGAATTTAGTAAGCTAATGCACCCAACCAGCGCATCTTTTGAACTGTGGGAGAAAACCAGAGTACCCGGAGGAAACCTACACAGACATGGGGAGAACATGCAGCCTCCACATTGACAGTGGCCCAAGTCGGGAATCGAAACCAGGTCAATGTGAGGTAGCAGTGCCGACCACTGTGCCAATCTATTCAGCACAGCTTTGGAATAGGAATAAATGCCACAGTGCCATCATTATTGAGGATAAGTAAAATTCATCTTTGGCAGTTAACACAAATGGTAATATCTACTCTCTGACATTACCCGAGCATACCCTCTGAAAATTATCCTTCGCATGAACACTTAAATTGCGCAAAAAGATATCTTTGAGATCAGTTGTTACGGAGTTCAAGTGTTCAAAGCTTACTCTTGATTCCCAGAGAGTCCAACAACCAACACAAATTTACAATCGAGAAAATGGCCACCTTCGAGGATTGTCCATACCCGTTGTTTCAAAATCCAGTATATGTCACCACCTTTGCGTTAGGAAGAAGGGATTGCAATGATATTGTCAATAAACACAGCAGCAATTCTGAAAAGTAGTTTTCTTTCCGTGTTACATAAGAAGGTGCCTAAGATGTTGATGTACCACTGTACTTCTGTCATTGCTTCCCTGAATAAGTTATCTCCCAAGGTACACAAACTTGGGCTAAGCATTAATCTTCGTCTGATTCCCTCTATTAATAAGAATTCATGTGATCCCTGTCTGCCTTTCCATAGTGACAAAAACTGTGTAAGGAGCTCACTATCTCTGGAGGGAAATGTGGCTGCAAACATATATTTCATCATTCAGTGACAGTCTCACTGAGTAACAACACATTAGAAATATGAAGTTAAAAATTATTCCGTGCTGCATCTCATTGCTGTTAGAATACTTAACAATTTATTCCACATCACTGCACTATTTGTAACATTTCATAGAAATATAAAATCTCTACAGTGCAGAAGGAAGCCATTTGGCCCATCGTGTCTGTACTGACCACAATCCCAAACAAGCCCTATTCCTGTAACCCCACACATTTACCCTGCTGATCTCCCTGACACTAGTTTCAATTTAGCATGGCCAATGCACCTAACGTGCACATCTTTGGACTGTGGAAGGAAACTGGAGCACCCAGAGGAGACCACGCAGACACAAGGAGAAAGTGCTAACTCCACACAGTGACCGAAGCTGGAATTGAACTTGGACAGCTGGCATTGCGAACCAGTGTGCCGCCGGTTATGATATGCCTAAAGTACTATGATCATAGGCTTCACTGGTAATTTTTAAAAATTGCAAAAATGATGGGGAGAAGAATAGTGAGATTTGGAGAGGAATAGCAAAACACCTACAGCAACATAATGAAGAACGAGTGGCAAAATCTTCTTGTAGTTTATTGGAATGGCATTGTTTAATTACTTCACTTTGAAGTCTAGCTCATTCAGATGGTCCAAACAAACAGCAACTCAGTGGAAAGCCCCCCAGTGAGAGGCAGCATGACTCACTGGATGGTCCAAAACCAAAGTTAATATCCAAAGTTGCATGTAGCAGAAGATCCAATTCAGATACCATAATGAGCTAAACTTTCACACCACGATCACTAACTCCTGCTGTGCATAGCCACACAACGGTCAAGAAACCTCTTTTCAGAGCAGTAAGCCAAGCCGGCCCAGTGCTGTGGTGCAATATCACGGCACAAGCATGAATAATAATTTCTTGTCATCTGTTCTCAGACCCTACTGTCCGATCTTCAGTTTCTGCTTTCCAACTTTGCCTATAGTAGTACAGACGACAGAGTGGGGTATTATGTAAGGATATCAGTTCTGCAGTATCCTTTGACAGCCCCCATGCAAAGAGGAGAAGCTTTAAGCTAATCTCCTGTTTAAGTTAATGGAGATGAAATGGAGGTCTTCGTTGTCCTGGACTATGAAGGAAAATATTGAATAGAGTTGGTGCTCCCACTTGCTATTCCCCTGTTGGAAGTGCTCTTGTATAGAAGTTTGAGGAAGGGATCTTGCTGAACTCTAAAAGGCTTTTACAACAAACTTCCAACATTCACTGTTTTGATTCAATTATAAAAAAACAGCCAAGCATATGAAGAACCAAATAGCTGCCAGCATAGATGGACCACATTCTTTTTATTCATTCATGGGACACTGGCATCGATGGCTGGCCAACATTTACTGCCCATCCCCTTGCTGTTCAGTCATTGGAGAGGGCAGTTGCGAGTCAACTACATTGTTGTGGCTCTGAGTAGGCCAGCCCAGGTAAGGAAGGCTGATTTCCTTCCTAAAAGGACATTCATGAACCAGATTCTTAATCTGGTTCAAGAACTTAGGGTTCTTAATAGTGTTGATGAACAGAGGGATCTTGGTGTATATGTGCATAGATCCCTGAAAGTAGGCAGTCAAGTCAATAAGGTTGTTAAGAAGGCATATGGAGTCTTAGCTTTTATTGGTAGGGGGATTGAATTTCGGAGCTGCAACTGTACAAAACTCTAGTGCGGCCGCACTTGGAGTATTGTGTGCAGTTCTGGTCCCCACATTATAAGAAAGATGTGGAGGCATTGGAGAGGGTACAGAGGAGGTTTACCAGGATGTTGCCTGGTATGGAGGGCAGGTCTTATGAAGAGAGGCTGAGGGATTTGAGGTTGTTTTCGTTAGAAAGGAGGCGGCTAAGAGGGGACCTTATCGAAACATATAAGATGATTAGAGGTTTAGATAGGGTGGACAGTGATAGCCTTTTTCCTAGGATGGAGAAAGCTAGCACGAGGGGACACAGCTTTAAATTAAGGGGTGATAGTTATAGGACGGATATCAGAGGTAGGTTCTTTACCCAAAGGGTTGTTCGGGAGTGGAATGCCCTGCCTGCAGCAGTTGTAGATGCGCCAAGTTTGGTGGCGTTTAAGAGGTTAGTTGATAAGTATATGGAAGAGAAGGGAATGGTTTAGTTTGGAGGGGCATTGCTTTTTATATTGGTTGGTGCAACATCGAAGGCCGAAGGGTCTGTTCTGTGATGTAATGTTCTATGTTCTATGTTCTAGGTGGGTTTGTCCAACAATCAACAATGGTTTCATGATCATCAGTTGATTCTTAATTCCAACTATTTTTTATTGAATTCAGATTCCACCATCTGCTGTGGTGGGATTCGAATCCTGGTTCCCAAAACATTAGCTGAGTGTCTGATCTAGTGATAATGCCAGTAAGCTTTCACCTCCCTGGTATACCACAGAGTAAGATCCACTATTCTTAGGACAGAAGGGCTGAGAAGAGGAAATAGAAAGCTAGGTAAAAATGTCAAGAATAAAAAGCTAATTTCCACCCGCCCATCAATAAGGCCTTGACTTTTACTGGCATGCTATTTATATTACTATTTAAAATCAAAATACCAGCAATTTACCTGAACAAGCAGAGAGAACGAGCCAGAGATAAAGAAACAGTACATTGGTCTGTCTGCATGCTAGTATCCATCAGAAAATACATCAACACACACTGACAACACACAAAAGGCTTTTCTCCATACAAGTTCACTCAGAAAGTAATTTCACAGTGACTTAAGGCATTGCACCCTCCAGAACTCAGAAATCCATGTTACTTATTCATTTAGGCAGCACGATAGCACAGTGTTAGCACTGCTGCTTCAAAGCTCTAGGGACCTGGGTTTGATTCCCAGCTTGGGTCATTGTGTGGAGTTTGCAGATTTTCCTCGTGTCCATGTGGGTTTCCTCCGGATGCTCCAGTTTCCTCCCAAAGATATGCGGTTAGGTTGATTGGCCATGCTAAAATTGCCCCTTAGTGTCCTGGGATGCGTAGGTTAGAGGGATTAGCAGGTAAATGTGTAGGGATATGGAGGTGGGGCCAGGATGGGATTGTGGTCGGTACAGACTCAATGGGCCGAAGGGCCTCTTTCTGCACTGTAGGGTTGGCTGATTTAAACATTACATACATTTAACTGTTTGCAAATGAATAAGAACATTCATAAAGCAGCCAATTAACAATATAGGATTTTAAAAATGTCTCTAAAATCTACTAGAAAAAGGCAGTTCGATGCGTGAAAAGCAACCAATTAACAACATTGATTTTGTAGAATTTTAAACGTCTGTAATCCCTAACAGAACACAGAAGCTCAAGACCCATTCATTTCCAACACAAAGTCCATCAGAAAATACATTTTCAAAATATTCAATAATAGATAGTGATATTGAGCCACTGTCAACCAATGAAAAGAAGAAAGCTTAACATGTTCCTGCAGGCAGGGTAAGGTAATCAATTATAATAAACCTTCATTTGTGGAGGGATGAATTAGAACTGCAAACACACTCAAGGGAAATTGGAGCGAAATCAAGTGATCTTTTAGTGCTGTTTTCACTTTCTTTAGCACAGTCCTAAATCATGCTACTTTTCAAAGCAATATTACCACTTCAATCAAATTTAAGAAAGCATCTCCACTGAAGCTGCCGTCTCAAAAGCTGTTGGCCAATTCTAAACATCTAAGCAACCTATAAATAAGTTGATTTCTAACCTTTTATAATATACTTTGTCAAACAGAGACAGGCTGCAATCACAGAAACATAATAGCGGGACAATTTGACTTGATGGTCCTATTACTTCAGGAATGCCGGTCTGTTGAGTTATGCGTTATATTTGTAGAAATAAAAAGTGCATGGCTTAGTGATGGTGGTGAGGGTTTGGCTCCAGGACCTCAGTCAAGCCCAAGTTCCCTGAAACAGAGCAGTTTCATTTCATGATTACATTTTCCGATATGATTCGCTTTTATCATTGAAGCAGTGTTTATATTTTTGATTGTTCTACAACTTCATCTATTTTAGTGGATTGCGGGGATCGGGAGAGGTTTTCAGAGGTGCTCCAATAAAATGTTTAGTCCAATTCTATCTGCGCAAGGCATAAAATATATTTCCCATGCAATCGCAAAGGGAGTCACACCTGCCCCTCCATGCTTACCAGATGAGGGAGCAGCACTCCGAATGCTCGTGATACCAAATAAAGCTGCTGGACTTTAACTTGGTAGTGTGAGACTGCATAGAATCATATATCAGTGCATTTGGCCCAATGAGCCCGCACTGACAACAATCCCAACCAGGTCCTTTCCCCATAACCCCACATATTTACCCTCCTAATCCCCCTGACACTGAGAGGCAATTTATCATGGCCAATCGACGTAATCCTAATCTTTGCAGTATGGGGGAAACTGGAGCACCTGGAAGAAACATATGCAGACATGGGGATAACATGCAAACTGTACACGGATAGTGACCCAAGGCTGGAATCAAATCTGGGTCCCTGGCACTGTGAAGTAATGGTGCTAACCATTGTGCCACCGTAGTGCCCAATTATAGCACCAGTCTTTAGAAGAGGTGCCAAAGCCTTGATAAGGATTTCATAAAAGGATTTCTTACTGTGCCCACCCCTGTCCAATGCTGGGAAGTCCATATCATGGCTACAACTAACACTGTAAACCGCTGGCTCAAAGTGAAGAAGATCTCTAAGAAGATTGTGCATATCGACACTCTCACCTGATGAAGGAGCAGCGTTCCAAAAGCTCATGATATCAAATAAACCTGCTGGACTTTAACCTGGTGTTGCAAGACTTTTTATTTTCTCCCCATTCTTTTCCCCTTTTTAATTCCCCTTTTATTACTTTTTCACTCCTTTGCTTCCCTTTTCCCTCTTTTTCCTCAATTTTACCTCTCCCACCCATTTCCCTCCTCCCCCCATATCTTCACCTGTCACGGCTTACCCTCTGATTTCAGTTTCTCTGCTGTTTAGCCAGTCACACCTTCTATTCTGTCTATAGGCTGCTATTAGCAGCTTTTCCCTTGATTTTTGTGGCTATGACTCATCTTTCATTCCCTCCCCTGCAGTATAAATATTTCCCACTTTCTATGCCTTTTAGCTTTGACAAAGGGTCAGCTGGACTCGAAACATCAGCTCTTTTCTCTCCCTACAGATGCTGCCAGACCTGCTAAGTTCTTCCAGCATTTTCTCTTCTGGTTTCATAAAATATATTTTTCCTTCAAGTATTTAACCAGCAACAAAGCAGTTGAATTTAGCAACGTTGTTGTTTGAATACTGTTATCCAATTGCATCTTGCGTAGCTTTTGCATTCAATCCATTATAAGTACAATAATCTTCAGATGATTTTTAAAAGCAAATTTAAGATTTACTCATTCTTAGTGATGCTGTATAGTCCAGTTCTCAAGATGCTTTTGACCACAGTTTTGAAAAAATGCTTAATACCTTTCATTAAAGTAAAGTTTATTCATTAGTGTTACAAGTAAGCTTACATTCACACTGTGCACTGCAAAAATTCCCTCGTTGCCTATTTGGATACACTGAGGGAGAATTTAGCATGACCAATGAACCCTAACCAGCACATGTTTCAGAATGTGGGAGGAAACCAGAACACCCAGAGGAAACCCACACAGACATGGGGACAACATGCAGGTTCCACGCAGACTGTGACCCAAGCCAGGAACTGAACCTGGGTCCCTGGCGCTATGAGACCGCAATGCTAACCATTGTGCCACCGTGCCATCCTAAGATGTTTCTCCATCAAGACAAGGTGAGCATCCCATCAACTCCTCAAACACGGATCTGGTGATGAAGTTTACATGTCAGTGCCTCGTATCATCCTGGAGGAGACAGGCACTCAGTTATATTTAATAGCCAATGGAACTGTAGAACAAAACTGCAACGAAAAGGAACACGATACTGTCTGAGGACATTCAAGATAACTGAGGCACAAATTAATTTTGTTCAATGATTTTAATAAATTTTTCACTGGTGGGTATTTACGAAAAAACCAAATGGAACACTGGTGGGCAACTTACAGCCCAGGGGCCCACCTGCAGCCTATCTGGGTTCTGAGGGTATTTTGTTGACCATTGCCCATGAACATTCCACTGACTTCCATCCATGTCATTTTTTTCCCTCTACTGGTCTAACTGAAGTGACACACACAGAAAGCCAGAGCTTTCTGAGATGAGGTACATGGTGAGTGTTCACAACATTGAGAGCCATGTGTCCAAAATAGAGTCATAGAGGTTTACAGCACGGAAACAGGCCCTTCGACTCAACTTGTCCATGCCCTTCACTCCTTCTATGATCAGCACCCTCTTGTAGGCCATTATATATATATATTCAGTTCAAAGTTTAGTCTGTTCCAGCAATGGGGCTGGTACATCTGCATAAAGATTATACCCAGCAACGCAGCAGCAATTTTGGAACATCCCTTTCCGGGTTCCCTAATCCATAAACAAACAGGACAACTCCATGAGTAAGAAATGTGAGCATTGATGGAATTGGGCTGCCTATATTTCAACAGCAAACACACTCCGGCTAGGTACAATTTGTAACCATAACCTGGCCGCCTCATTTCTGTGTTATACAATTTAAAGTGTTCCATGAGGTCACAGCCTAAGTAGGATCCTTTCTGCATCTTCATGGTCATCTTGCACCATTAAGTTTGTTAATCTGCAATTATACACACGATACAAAATGGCTACTTGTTATCAAACCGTAATAAGTCAGATAGTCAAGAGAACAAGATTCAAAGGATTTGCAAAATACTGCAGATGCTGGAATCTGAAACCAGAACAGAAAATACTGGAAAACTTCAGCAGGTTAGGCAGCATCTGTAGGGAGAGGACAATGTTTTCTGACCCTTCATCTGAAACAAAAATACTGAGAATTATAGAATCCCTACAGCGCAAAAGGAGGACTTTCAGCCCGTTGAGCCTGCATCAACAATCCCACCCAGTTCCTATGCCTGTAACCCCACATTATTTACCCTGCTACTCTTCCTAACACTAAGGGGCAATTTAGCATGGTCAACACACCTAACCCACACATCTTTGGACTGTGGGAGGAAATCAGATGAAACGCTAACTTTGCTTTTGTGCTAGGTTAACACTGCTGCCTCATAGCATCAGGGACATAGGTTCAATTCCCGGCTTGGGTCACTGCCTGTGTGGAGTTTGCATGTTCTCTGCATGTCTACGTGGATTTCCTCCGAGTGCTCTGGTTTCCTCCCACAGCCTGAAAGATGTGCTGGTTAGGTATAGTGACCCGAACAGGCATCGTAGTGTGGTGACTAGAGGAATTTCACAGTAACTTCATTGCTGTGTAAGCCTTACTTGTGACTAATAAATAAACTTTACTTATTTTACTTTACCTTTTTACAGATGTTGCCGGAACTGAGATTTTCCAGCTTCCTCTTTTCACAACACATGGGAATCTAACTAGGATTTGTAAATATTAATTTCAGGAATGATAGAAAATGAAACTGCTTCAAAACCATTTATATTTTGCTCTGTTTTTCCCATCTTCCCAATTGATGAACTTTCATGTGTATATATTGTATAAACCTATTGTGCCTAATAATTAATTAAATGCTTTTTTCTCAATTCTGTGGTTAATCTTTTTGCTTTATTTATTTATTTGTCAATTATTATGAAGCCGGTTTTGAGTTTGTTGGAAAGGCTATTTGGACCCAATGTTTAAGTTGCTGCCAAACTTGCTCACCTCTGATATGAGCTATTAATGTTTAACCTCACAGGGAATGAGTCTTTCGGTCCTGCCCACGTCTCTGTGGTGAGTGAACCTGTCACACCTCAGCTTGACTCTGTTCCACTGGGTGTCGATGTTCACACTTTAAGAGATGGGAGCACTTGCCATTCTTTGCCACTGCATAAAACATGACATGAAACAAAAAAAGCGGAAAGGAATAGCTAATGCAATGTAAAACCTGCAGCCAGATGCAATTTGTGCCCTGGTGTTTATTTTAAATAGAAAGATGACATTGGAAAAGTGCCATCACATTTGGTCCTGAGTGACAAGGCAAATAACATTGCTGCAGGTGCTTTCCTGCCTGAATCGCAATGTTATTTCCACCACAATTTCGATAACATATTCAATAACACAGATTGCACCTGGTTATGAATTTTACACTCGGTTCTGCAAGATTTGAAAAAGGAAGAGACTGCCACAGCATCTAGAACTTTCCAAGTGCCAGGCAATATATTAATACAATGCTTTGTCTAGCTTGGCATAAAACAAGTCAAAAGCCAAGTGGCAGTAATTAAAATTAATATTTATCATTTATTTCCCCTGCTGTACTGTAGGGATTCGATGATATTTTATGAGTGGCAAAGAGACAACAATTACATCTGTATCAACCACACTTATCCTCTGATCTCTTATTATCACCACAATGAGTATTTATATACACGTCATCATCGAAATAGCTTATTTGCAATCTCTGTTTAAAAAAAGGTAAAGTCACCATAGTTCCAAATGACCAGAGGCTTTGATGAGGATCATTCCCCCTTTGATGGAGAGGGCTGACTGGTTGTGATTTTAACCTGAGGATCACCACACCTCAGGTGGGGCCTTTGTGAATTCCTTCGTGAAGGAAGGATGTGCTGGCCTTGGAAAGGGTCCAGAGAAGGTTCACAAGAATAATCCCTGGAACAAAGAACTTGTTGTATGAGGAACACCGACTTTTACAGATGCACCATAGAAAGTACTCTTTCTTGTTGTATCACAGTTTGATATGGGCTCCTGCTCTGCCCAAGAATGCAAGGAACTACAAAAAGTCATGAATGTAGCCCAATTCATCACACAAACCAGCATCCCATCCATTGACTCTATCTACACTTCCTGCTGTCTCAGCAAAGCAGCCAGCATAATTAAGGACCCCCGCATCCCAGGCATTCTCTTTTCCACCTTCTACCTTCAGGAAAAAGATAGAACAGTCTGATGTCACATATCAACCAACTTTCTTCCCTGCTGTCAGACTTTTGAATGGACTTACCTTGCATTAAGTTGATCTTTCTCTACACCTGAGCTATGACTGTAACACTACATTCTGCACCCTCTTGTTTCCTTCTCTGTGAATGCTATGTTTTGTCTGTATAGCTCACAAGAAACAATACTTTTCATTGTATGTTAATACTTGTGACAATAGTTAAATCAAATCAAAAGTTGAGAACTCTGGTCTGTATTCATTGGAGTTGAGAAGGATAAAGTAGTATCTTACTGAAACTTACAGGATACTGTGAAGCCTGGATAGAGTGGACATGAAGAAGATGTTTCCATTAAGTAGGAAAATCTAGAACCAGAGGGCATTACTTCAGGCAAAAGGGGCGAGCTTTTAAAACAGAGATGAGGAGGAATTTCTTCAGCCAGAGAGTGGGGAATCTGTGGAATTCTTTGCTGCAGAAGGCTATGGAGGCCAAGTCTTTGAGTGTCTTTAAGACAGAGATAGATAGGTTCTTGATTAATAAAAGGACCAGGGGTTATTGGGAAAAGGCAGGAGAACAGAGATGAGAAAAATATCAGCCATGATTGAATTATGGAGCAGACTCGATGGGCCAAGTGGCCTAATTTTGCTCCTATGTTTTACGGAATGACCTCAGCTAATACGGGAATTGAACCAACACTGTTGGTATTGTTCTGCTTCATTAACCAGCTAGCCAGCCAACTGAGTTAATCAACACCCACATCTGTCTCTTTCCCTCCTCAGTTGCTTTGAAACCTTCATCCATGTCTTTGTTATGTCCAAATTTGATTATTCCTATGTTCTCCACACCAGCCTCCCACATTCTACCTTCCATAAACTTGAGGTTATCCAAAATTCTGTTACTTGCACCAAATCTCATTTACCCATCACCTCTGCGCTTGCTAACATACACTGGCTCCCAGGTATACTGGCAATGCCTCAATTTTAAAATTCTCATTTTGAGTTTCAAATCCTGAAGTGATCCGCCCCTCTCTACCTCTGTAATTCCATCCTATAACCCTACAAGATATTAAATAACCACTTTGAGAGTGAGGGAAAGGGAACAAAATGACAGAACCAAATGTTATTGGCATACATGTGAAAGCTGACCCCATACATTTTGGGGGATTTGCATTTGATATTGACATGGGTTCAGTAACATTGGCTGTTCCAACCAAAGTATACCTTGACCTGCCTCCAAGCAAGGCCCAGGATTTATAGGATACCTTTAAGGGGCGCGCTATGTTTTCAATGTACAAGCAGTGTATGAGATGTGATGTAACATACCATGAGACTTCTGTCTATCAGCAATCTTGGAGATATGAGTACAATGCAGACCTGTCTGTTAGTAGCTGAGCCTTCCTTGAATAAAGAACCTAAATTGTTGTGTTACTTATTCTGTTTTGCCTGCTCAGTCCTCAAAGTGCATAGTTTTTAAAATTTATAGTTTTAAAGTCTGTTTATTTATTGGTCACAAATAAGCTTACATTAACACTGCAATGAAGTTATAGTGAAATCCCCCTTGCCACCACATTCCAGTGTCTATTTGGGTACACAGAGGGAGAATTTAGCATGGCCTAACCAGCCTTTCGGGAGGAAACAGGAGCACCCAGAGGAAACACACACAGACGTGGAGAGAATACTCTGTACTGACAGCGACCTAAGCTGTGAATTGAACCCAGGTCCCTGGTGCTGTAAGGCAGCAGCGTTAACCACGTGCCACCCCTACTGCAAAAGTTAACAGAGCTCCAGTCAGGAAATCACCCTCAACGTTACATTCCACTTCCCACATGCTTTCATGTGATCACTTCATCTTCATTGGAATTATATACACTCTGCCACAACCTGCCTTAGGCTACAAATAAGTAGACAAATTATTGACGTAAGTAGGTAGTAAGCAGCGTAAATAACACATTCACAAATTATAATTTTACCAACATCCCCAAAATATCAAAGGCAACAAAGACACATCTTCTGCTCTGAAATAAGTCATTGGAAATAGAAGTCCTTCACAAAAATCTATTTATAATTCTAATAGCAGTCTACAGAGTTCTATCAGTCAGCAGCCTACCTTCGAGAATACCAGAGAAACTGACATTCAAGGAAAGACTTCCTGATTGGCCCATTAATTGACCCCTTAATCAGCGAGTTCATATTCCAAAAGGCCAACTTCAATTGCCTGATTGAAGTCATTACATGTTCTAATGCTCAACATTGAGCTGACACTGAAACCAACTTTTTTGCACTAGACCACAGCTACCGACTAAGCTTGCGCCTCTACTTGTACATGTATTCATGTAATACCATCCAGGGTACAACTTCAAAATTATTTTGAGTTCCCTCAGAAAAGGAACTCAAAACAGTGTTACTCATAACAATATTAAAGGATTCAGAGATTCACAGAACCCCGGAAAGCACTTGTCAAACAAATATACCCTGGGTTGTTTGCAATGGAATGGCTTGATTCCTTCTTGGGAAACCCATTGATCTGAATAATTCATTCCAAGGACAATAGCCATCTTCATTATGGAACTAATCCAATTGATGTCCGTTACCTGACAAAGCAAGTAAACAACAGTGCATCCAGCGTATCATTACATATATGATCATTTTTAGATGATCGAACAAAGAGCAAAGAACATTACAGCACAGGAACAGCACTGACCATGTTGCCCAACTGAACTAAAACCTCCTACTCTTCGGGGACCATATCTTCTATTCCATCCTATTCATCTATTTGTCCAGACACTCCTTAAAAGTCACTATTTTATCTACTTCCATTACCTGCCCTGACAATGAGTTCCAGGCACCCACCAACCTCTGCGTAAAAAACTTGTCTTGTACATCTCCTTTAAACCTTGTCCTTCGCATCTTAAACTTATGCCGCCTCGTAACTGACTCCTCCACGCTTGAAAGAAGCTTCTGACTATCCAATCTGTCCATGCCCCTTATAATCTTGTAGACTCTATCAGGTTTGCTCCAGTGAGAACAAGTTTCTCCAACCTCTGTTCATAGCTATGCCCTCCATACCAGGCAACATCCTGGTAAATCTTTACCAGGTTGGTACCCTCTCCAAAGCCTCCACATCCTTCTGGTAATGTGGCGATCAGAATTGAGCACTATATTCCAAGTGCAGCCTAACTAAGGTTCTATAAAGCTGCAACATGACTTGCCAATTTTTAAACTCTATGCCCCGACCAAGAAAGACAAGAATGGTCAAGAAAATGGTCAAGAACAAAGAACAGTACAGCACAGGAACAGGCCCTATGGCTCTCCAAGCCTGCACGATCCAACTAGATCCAACTAGTGTTCCCAACTAGACCATCCGTTTGTATCCCTTTATTCCTAGTCTGTTCATGTGACTATCTAGATAAGTCTTAAATGGTGGTAATGTGTTGTCTCAACCACCTTTCTTGGCAGTGCATTTCAGGCCCCCACCACCCTCTGTGTGAAATATGTCTCCCACATATCTGTATTGAATCTTGCCCCTCCTTACCTTGAACTAGTAATCCCTTGTGTTTGTCATTTCCGACCTGGGAAAAAGCTTCAAACTGTTCACCCTATCTATGCCCTTCATAATTTTATAAACTTCTATTAGGTCACCCCTCAACCTCTGTCGTTCCAGGAAGAACAATCCTGGTTTATTCAATCTTACCTTATAGCCAATACTCTCCATACCAGGCAACATCCTGGTAAATCTTTTCTGTACTCTCTCCAAAGCTTCCATGTCATTCTGGTAGTGTGGTGGCAGAACTGGACGCAGTACTCCAAATGTGGCCTAACCAACGTTCTATATAACTGCAATATCATATGCCAACTTTTATACTCTACGCCCTGTCTACTAAAGGCAAGCATGCCACATACCTTCTTCACCAATTTTTCCATTTATGCTGCCACCTTTAGGGATCTGTGGACTTGCACATCCAGGTCCTTCTGTGTGTCTATACTCCTGATGGTTCTGCCATTTATTGTATAGCTCCCCAACTGCATTAGATCTACCAAAATACATCTATCTGGATTAAATTCCATCTGCCATTTCTCTGCCCAATTTTCCAGCCTGTTTATATCCTGCCATAATATCTGACAATGCTCATCACTATCTGCAACTCCAGCAACCTTTGTGTCATCCATAAACTTACTAATCAGACCAGATATGTCTTCTTTCAAATCATTTATATATATCACAAACAGCAGAGGTCCCAGTACAGACCCTTGCAGAACACCCACTAGTCACAGACTTCCAATCAGAAAAAAACTCCCCTACTGCTACCCTCTGTCTTCTATGGCCAAACCAGTTCTATACCCATCTAGCTAATTCACCTTTGATCCAATGAGATTTAACCTTTTGCACCAGCCTGCCCTGAGGGACATTGTCAGATGCTTTACTAAAATCCATGTAGACGACATCCACTGCTCTTCCCTCATCAATCATTTTTGTCACTCCTCAAAAAACTCAACCAAATTTGTAAGATATTTGTGTGGCCTTCTCCACCTGCATTGCTACTTTCAGTGGCCTGTGTAACCTGGAAACCCAGATCCCTCTGCCAATCAATACTCTTAAGTGTTCTGCCATTTACTATATATTTCCTATCTGTATTGACTTCGAAAATGTATTACTTCACATTTGTCTAAACTCCATCTGCCATCTCTCTGCCCAAGTCTCCAACTGATTTATATCCTGCTGTATCCTCTGACAATCCGCATTGTTATCCACAAATCCACCAACCTTTATGTCATACACAAGCTTACTAATCAAGCCAGTTAGGTTTTCCTCCAAATCATTTATATATATCACAAACAGCAAAGATCCCAACACTGATTCCTGAGGAATGCCATTTGTCACAGCCCTCCATTCAAAACCATAAAGATAATATTATAATTGATATGGATGTATTTCATTTGAAGGGAATGTTTAAAAATATAGCTTTATTTTGCAAGCAGTCGGCATGTCTCGCTGGAATGTAACTCAGGTCTTGGGGGGAGCAGGAAAATTACTCATTCTAGCCTTGCAAGTGGTTATGTTAAGTAGATTTAATGGACTATTGTTTATTCAAGTTCCCTCAGGATTTCTGATTCGAGTGATTGGCAGGGCCACGTGATATTGTGGTTTATGTGCAATCCTGGGACTGTAGCAGAGAAAACAAAAAGGCTTCTGCAGAAGGTGGTTAGTTTGCAGATGAAGCCTGGGTTGAAGTTAGAAGGATTTTTCAGGCTTCTGAAACTCTATCTCTTTCTGAAAACTTCAAGACTGTCTACACTCACAATAGCAAGTATATTTATAGAACATAGAATACTGCAGCACAAACAGGCCCTTCAACCCACAAGTTGCGCCAATCATACCCATGCCTATTAGACTATAGAACTCTCTGTAACTCCCAATCCCATTAAATCCCATGTACTCATCCAGAACTCTTTTAAAAGACCCCAGCGAGTTCGCCTCTTCCACCACTGACAGCAGGCGATTCCATTCATTCACCACCCTCTGAGTGAAAAACTTACCCCTAACATCTCCTCTGTACTTGCTGCCCAGCACCTTAAACCTGTGTCCTCTCATAGTGACCATTTCAGCCCTGGAAAATAGCCTCTGAGAATCCACTCTATCTATTTCTCTCAACATTTTTTAAACCTCTATTAGGTCACCGCTCAACCTTTGTTTCTCCAGGGAGAAGAGACCTAGCTCCCTCAACCTATCCTCATAGGGCATGCCTCCCAATCCAGGTAACATCCTTGTAAATCTCCTCTGCACTCTCTCAATAGCTTCCACATCTTTCCTGTAGTGAGGCAACCAGAACTGCACACAGTACTCCAAGTGAGGTCTGACAAGGGTCTCATAAAGTTGCAGCATTACCTCCCGACTCCTAAATTCATTAATCCTTGATTAATGAAGGCCAGTACACCATACGCCTTCTTGACCACATCCTCTACCTGTGAGGCCAATTTAAGAGTCCTGTGGACCTGGAACCCAAGATCTTTCTGCTTCTCAACACTGCTAAGACTCCTACCCTTGATATTGTACTCCTTCATCCCATTGATCCTGCCAAAATGGACCTCCAGACATTCATCTGCGTTGAAGTCCATCTACCACTTCACCGCCTATTCTTGCACCTTGTCTATGTCTTGCTGCAACTTCTGACATCCCTCCAAACTATCTACAATACCACCAACCTTCGTATCATCGGTGAACTTACTAACCCATCCCTCCACTTCCTCATCCAGGTCATTTATGAAAATGACAAACAGCAGGGGTCCCAGAACAGATCCCTGGGGCACTCCACTGGTGACCGACCTCCATGCAGACCCATCCACAACCACTCTCTGCCTTCTGCCGGCAAGCCAGTTCTGGATCCACAAGGCCAAAGCCCCTTGGATCCCATGCCCTCTCACCTTCTCAAGAAGCCTTGCATGGGGGACCTTATCAAACGCTTTGCTAAAGTCCATGTACACTACGTCCACCGCCCTTCCTTCATCAGTGTGTTCAGTCAAATTTTCAAAGAACTCAACTAGGCTCGCAAGGCACGACCTGCCCTTGATAAAACCACGCTGACTATTTCTGATCATTCTAAACATCTCCAAATGCTCATAAATCTTGTCCCTCAGAATCCTCTCCATCAGCTTGCCAACCACTGAGGTCAGACTCACCGGTCGGTAATTTCCCGGATTATCCTTGTTCCCTTTCTTAAAGATAGGAACCACATCTGCAATCCTCCAATCCTCCGGAACCTCTCCCGTTTCCATCGACGACGCAAAGATCATCGCCAGGGGCTCTGCAACAACTTCCCTCACCTCCCAGAATAACCTGGGGTACATCCCATCTGGTCCCAGCGACTTGTCTATCTTGATAGAATTTAAAAGTTCTAACACATCCTTTTTGCTAACATCCACATACTCAATCTTTTCCGTCTGCCGCAAACCTGCAGTACAACCTCCCAGATCACTTTCCACCATGAATACCGAGGCAAAGTACTCGTTAAGCATCTTATCGTACCTATTCGCTTCATAATCTTATATGTTTTTATAAGATTCCCCCCATTCTCCTGAATTCCAATGAGTATAATCCCAGTTTACTCAGTCTCTCCTCATTAGCCAACCCTCTCAACTCCGGAATCAATCTAGTGAATCTCCTCTGCATCCACTCCAGTGCCAGTATAACCTTCCTCAAGTAAAGAGACCAAAACTGTACACAGTACTCCAGGTGTGGCCTCATTAGCACCTTTATAAGATGTCCAATAGCACTCAATGCTGATTGAACAAGAGGAGTAGAAATCAAAATCCCAAAACAGTCAACAACATCAGGACACCGAAAGAGCCATTCAAATGTCACTTGTGGAAAGTAAGCTGTCACATCTAAGTAACAACATAATCAGATAAATATGCTGAAGTTCCACTTAATTATCATGGAAGGTCAGATAAAGCTTTGATTGAAATCACCTTTAGGAAAAGATGTGAGTTGAATAGGAACAATAGCTGGTCACAGTGTATGTGTAGCTTGAATTGCAGAGGGAACAGTTTTGATGCCTTTCTATCATTATGCATGTGGAAATATCGCCGCAGAATAAAACAGCATCGATACTGTGATGATTTTTTTTTTAACACAAGCTTGATGGAAAAAGCTTACACAAAATCCTATTTTAATCTTAACTTCTTAATATGCAGAATATGTTTCTCCACTGACTATCACTGGGAAGGTGAGACAAAATAAAATTTGTTTTTGCTCAGGCTTGCAGCCAAGTAGTAACAGAAAGAATCAAAATACTGAGTATTAATGTACCATTACCTGATAAGAACTTAATTCAGAAGTCATGATTAATGGGGGTGGGGTGGGGGGGTTGGTATGCAAACCTTTATAAGTTTCTCCTAGAAGCTTTGAGTGAATTTTTCTTCCTTGCTAATTAAACCAGACCAGAAAGAGAGAAAAAAATGTCCTTTAAAACTGGACTGTGTGTATTATTTACAAGATGCACTGCAGAAATTCACCAAAGATCCTTACAGAGCACCTTTCAAAACCACAACCAATTCCATCCAGAAGGACAAGGGCAACAGGTTCATGGGAACACCACCACCTGTAACTTCCTCTCTAAGCCATTCACATCCTCACTTGGAAATATATCGCTGTTTCTGCACAGTCGCTGGGTCAAAATCTTGGAATTCCACCAGCATGGTGGCACAATGGTTAGCACTGCTGCCTCACAATGTCAGGGATCTAAGTTTATTTCCCAGTTTGGGTCATTGTCAGTGTGGAATCTGCACATTCTCCCCATTCTGCATGGGTTTCCTCCAATTGCTCCAGGTTTCTGCTCACAATCTGAAAGATGTGCTGATTAGATGCGTTGGCCTTGCTAAATTCTCCCTCAGTGTACCTGAACAGGCACCAGAAAGTGGTTACTAAGGGACTTTCACAGTAACTTCATTGCAGTGTTAAAGTAAGCCTACACTATAAATAAACTTAAAACTAGTGGGTCAACCGACAGCACTTGGACTGAAGAAGGCAGCTCACCACCACTTTCTCAAGGGCAACTCGGGATGGACAATAAATGCTGGTCAACCAGCAACTCCCATCTCCCACAAATGAATAAAAAAAGCTTCACTTGAGCTGAGGTTAAAAGAGATAAAATATCGAACGTCTATGTTATACAAATGGCATTTTTACAGAACAATAGACATTTTGATATAGGGTATGTTGATTAACCTGTGTCCACAGATGGAGGTCTGAAGTTTGAAATGTTAGAGTAACTGTAGGCAGTTTATCGAATATTATAAGTGTGTATTATACTGAGCTGGTATTTACTTTCAACAATTGCTGGAGTGTGAATACACTTAGCTAGCGATTTCAGTCCCATACCAATATATTTGTCTTTCAAGAGACAAGAAATACCAGGGGACGTTTTGTGTTTATTCCTGAGATGCAGGATGACACTTCTACATGCGGTGCCCATTCTTCAATTCCTTGCCAGAATAGAAACTCATTTTAACTGATTTTACTGTTGCTATGACACCAAGTATTAATCAGCGTGGGACTGGAGTCCCAGTTAGCCAAGAGCAGTTAGGAGATGACAGATTCTCTTCTCTGAAACTTGTTAGTGAACCTGTCTTTTTTTTAAACAAAGGTTTAAAAAAATTTATGGTTGTTTTTAATTAATACCCATTCCTTAACTAGCAGATTCATTAATTCCAATTTCACAATTGAACAGAATGGAATTAATACTCATGAACTCAAGGTCGCTAGTTCAGCGCTAGTCTGTACTCTAGTAGGAATGCGCCCATAGGTAGTTGTGTATGCTCCAAAGTAAGATCATTGTTAGCTCTTAAATACCCAACTATAACGCAGCCTACCAAATCACAAGGGGCATGATCGATACACGAGTTTCCCAACATGTGGTTAAAAGAGAACATCTTTTCAAAAGCCTTAAATATCACAGGTTTGAAAGCAATAAATTCAATGATCATTTGACGCACACATGCTAACCTTTCACACTATGTATGTACTTTGTTAAAACAATATATACCGTAAAAACTTCTATGCACAAATTATAGTCAAACATCTTAAGTTCATGATCAAATTTCACAATCCTGCAATGAAAGCCTCCTCCCTCGATCTGCCCCCCACTCCCTGCCCCACCCACATTCATATTATTCAATAATTAGCTACAAGAAAATAGGCTTAATATACCAATATTTTATTCCTCTGCTGAAATCTACGTAGAACTGTTGGGGCTGATGGAAATAGCCATTTCGCTTTGAGTACAGGAGCAGGGATGTACTGTTACAATTATACAGGGCCTTGGTGAAGCCACACCTAGAGTATTGTGTGCAGTTTTGGTCTCCTTTTCTGAGGAAGGATGTTCTTGCTCTCAAGCGAATGCAGCAAAGGTTTATTGGGCTGATTCTGGGGATGGTGGGACTAATCTGTGAGGAGAGATTGACCAGGTTAGGATTATTTTCACTGGAGTTCAGGTGAATAAAGAGGGGGGAATCTCATAGAGACTTATAAAATTCTAACAGGACTATACAGGGTAAATGCAGGGAGAATGCTCCTGATGGTGGGGGAGTCCAGAACAAGGAGTCATAGTTTGAGGATAGACCATTTAGGACGGAGATGAGGAGACATTTCTTCACCCAAAGAGTGGTGAGCCTATGGAATTCATTACCATAGGAAGTAGCTAAAGCCAAAACATTGAATGTATTCAAGAGGCGGCTCAGTATATCAGTTGGGGCGAAAGGGATCAAAGGTTATGGGTAGAAAACAGGATTAGGCTATTGAGTTGGATGATCAGCCATAAATGGTCAATAATGAATGGTGGAGAGGCTTGAAGGGCCAATTGGCCTCCTGTTGCTCCTATCTTCTATGTTCATTATTCCTGGTCCTGGTCACTGCTGAAAGGGAAGATTTCTGAATACTGGATTTCACCCGAAAAACAAGTCTGTTCTTTCTCATTCACTCATAACTACCAGTTTTAGCCTCACCAGCGAGTAACAGTGTCTTGGACAAGATGATGAAGGCCAAGGAATGTGAGTAGGACTTGCCTCAGCCGAGGAAAAGGTCAACTCCCTTCAGTGGGGAAAATGATGTACAGGGTCATTTTCTTTCGGGCTTGATGTATATTTCTGAAAGTCCCATTATTTCTACAGTCACGAGAAAATAGCTGTGATTCCAGTAAAACAGATGATCCAAAAAGTAATGTGGCTAGGGGCATTTTTTTTCATTTTGAAATGCGATCGATGAGAAATCGCCGTAAAATCATCTGTATCCAAAATATACTTACGCTGGTCTTTACACATGTTCCAAACTTTCTTTCTAATTGCAAACCACTAAATCTTCAAAGCAAAAAGATGATTTTACTCTTTTAGTTTGTAAAGTTGTTGAAAGTTATGAATGAATAGTTACAATACAGATCTGATAAAACTACAACCTTTCTCCTTGCCCTTCAATAACCACTCCCTTTCTGAGCTGAGGCTTCTTTTCTCTGCTCAAGAAGTTAATTGGTCCTCCCGGGAAAGCTTTGACTCTGGATGATTAGCGAGCATAACTCGTGATCTGAGTCATCTGAGCTCCTATACAGGGGAATTAAAAGGATACTTTGTGATGAGAATTGCAATCTCTCTGTGTGAACAAAAATGAGACCACTCTGATGATTTACCCATCCAAGTGTGAGTGTGCAGTGATACAGAGAGATTCACAAGCAATTCTTGAGACCAGCGAGCAGAGTTAAGAGCACACATTGTTGGAGGGGCGGGGGAGGTGACTGATCAAGGATGATGAGTACAACAGTATTTCAGAACCCCAAGAAAAGGCGAATGCCTGTGATTTTTTTGGCGGTGGGGATCAGCCTTGCCCTATATGGGATCGCTCATGTCATTCACAAAACTGTCTCCTCCAGCTTGGGCAGTGCTGAACACGTTCGACGAGCTGTAACAGGTTAGTTCCTATTAACTACCTTAACATGATCAATGTGGATTGTTTAAGAACGTGCTCCATCATAAGACTGGTCATTTAACAAATTCCTGGCTGTGCCTGTATTTTAATTACCAGTAAATATGCAGATAATTTTCTATTCATTCTCATTCTAAGGCAATTATATTTCTCTCTCTCTCAGTAGATAATGGAACCAAGTGTGTGCATTCTCCTGCTGCTGAATTCCCTGAAGGATTTTTTACACTGGAAGAGAGAAAGGAGGGAGGGATAATTATCCATTTTATTATCATCCTCTACATGCTGCTGGCTATTGATATAGTTTGTGAAGATTATTTCTTACCTTCCTTAGAAGTTATCAGTGAATGTAAGTGTAAATGTTAGCTTGTATAAATAATCTTGCATCTACTGGACTACAAAGCTTTATTTGCTGTTATCACTCTTAAATATTCCCTTGTATTTTAAATGCACGTTTCCCCATTTAGAATAGAAATGATGTAAATTTGACCCTGTCTAACTCCCATTTGACCAGTGATGGTCCTCCAGTATCTCTAATTTTGCAACTCCAAACATCTACACTCTAAAACTCTCTCTGCTTCCTAAGTTTGTTACCTGTATCCAATCAAAGTATTGTATAAAAATTAATATGACTAGTATTTGCCCCATACCACTTGATTTGTCTGCATAGTCCATTTACAATATCACGGGAGATAAACTAAGATGTGCTTCTTTCAAATTACTGTTTAAAGTACTATTTCAACAATTTTGTGAATAAAGCAAGAATTAAGTGAAATAAATCCTCAGAGGCTGATGGCCCTTCACCAGATTCCCTTTATTTAAGATGCTATTCCACTCCTAAAATACTTCAAGTAAAAATTCAGAACCTGGAGTGTCAATAACTACCAATTTATATACAGGTATGGCTCCCTGATTGGGCAGGCAATTATGCCCTCAATTAGGGAGCTCATACTCCAAGATGCCAACTTCATGAGCCTCACTGAAGTCATTGAGCAGTTGTTAGTGGTTTTTGATAGCCTAGTGCATACTATAAAAATGGCAACAGAAAATTGGGGAATGCCTGTTACAAAATTCTCATTTCCCTAGCAAAGTTTGATGCTAGCATTTTCTTTTTAAATTCCTACAAGATGTTGTGGGACATTTGTCAAGTGACGGATTCTCTGAAAAGTTACAGAGCAAGTTTGATCAGCAGAAAGATAGCACTCCAAACTCTGTTTCCAAGCTACTGCCTCCTTCCCTCTCCCTGGCAATAGTTCAGGATTAAGCCACTCTGTGCGCAACCTTGATAAGACATTTTGACCCTGGGAGGAAGCTTCTAACACTAATGCTAGCTATTTTCGCCTCTTTAACTTTGGCCCTGGCTCAGCCCATCTGCTGAAATCCATAGCAAGTTTTTCCTTATACCTGGATTTCATTACTCCAATGCACTCCCATCGGTCTCTAAACCCGAGGTCATCCAAAACTCTGCTGTCCATGTCTTAACTCAGTATTACCAATCACCTCTCTGCTCACTGCTTGACTGGGAGTTAATGCGGGTCAGTGTTGAATTTTAAATATCTCTATAATCTGTCCCCTTCCCGTTCCTGGAATCTCCTCCAGCCTCAGAATCCTTCAAGATATGTACATTCCTCTAATTCTGGCCTCTTGGCATTTTCAATTTTAATTGCTCCACCAGAGGTGGCCGTGCCTTCAATTGTCTTAGCCTCAGATGCTTTGGGCTAGAACTTTGTCTTTGTAGCTTTCGGTCTCTCTCCCTCATTATCTTCCTTTTAAGGCACTTCTTCTTTGCCCAAACATTCAGACATTTGATTGAATATCTCCTTATGTAACCTGGAGTCAAAAGCAATGCTCTTGTGAAGCACCCTGGGGCTTTCTCTCTCTCTTTGGGTACCAAAAAGTAAAAGGACATTGATGGCCGTGGATTTCCATGGTTATGCTTGTCTTGGCAACGTAGTGATTTGCTGTTGCTTTCTGCAGGCTCTGATTGATCAGGAAACGTCATAGTTCTGAAGGTTTTGCAGGTTGATTCTTAACCTGTTTGACCACATTATGAATGCATCTTCCTTGGCAATCACATCTTGGGACTTGAACTTGGAACTTCTGGCTCAGAGACAGGGATGCATTGCAAGACCTTGGACACATGTTATCTTATAAGTTCTTGAGTGAACCATTATTGCTCTGGACTTTATGTTTGTCTATGATGAAGATTTAGGATCTGAACTGCAAGGATTTTATTTATTAAAGTAAAGCAGAATTTTACAGCCTTGTTTGACCTGAGACCAAAATATCCACCTGAAGGATTTGGGCAGTGATGACACTGCCTCACAGCGCCAGTGACCTAGGTTCAATTTCAGCCTTGGGTCATTGTCCCAACGTGGAGTGTGGAGTTTGCACATTCTCTCTGTGTCTGCGTGAGTTTCCTCTGGGTGCTTTGATTTCTTCCCACAGTCCAAAGATGTGCAGGTTAGGTGGATTGGCCATGCTAAATTGATCCTAGTGTCAAGCGGGTCCAGAAGAGTAAATGTGTGAGGTTCTGGGAATAGGGCCTGGGTGGGGTTGTGGTCGGTGCAGACTCGATGGATTGAATGGCCTCCTTCTGCACTGTAGGGTTTCTGTGATTCTACATCAACAAACATTTTCATTGTCCGCCCCTCACCCGCTCCAATTCTGTGGTGGGTGGAGCAGTAGAATTTCCAATTTAATGGGTAAATTCTACTTTCTAAACAATAAGGTTTCCAGTTTAAACTTATTTCACCTCAATAAATGGGGTTGAACAGGTGATAACTTTTTAGTTTTATCATGTAATGCATATTTTGTTTCTTGACTTCAGGATCTAGGAGGCTTTGCATCTTGTACAGAAAGAATTCACTGTTAACCAGAGCACTCAAAACTGCTGTGCAGTATTCCCTTTGAGATGACTTTTCTTTTACATATTTGATTTCCCTTAATGTCCCAACTGCATTGCAGAAACTTAATTAATATTTTTATTTTTATTGCAATGAACTTTTTGCTATGTATCTTTAGGGCTTGGCTCAAGGCTTTAGGTGTGCTGCCATATTTGCATTCATGTACAGTTTAACTGCAGAGTTCTGTTCTTATATCTGGAATGCATTGGACTCAAGCTGTGTGAACAAAGAACAAAGAACAAAGAGCAACACAGCACGGGAAACAGGCCCTTCGGCCCAACGAGCCCACGCCGCCGTCCTAATGACATATCCTTGTCTTTAGGCTATGCCTATTGTTGAAGATTCCCATATAGGGACCAATATAGGGACAATTTGTTACCCAATCAGCCTAAGAGCACATTTTTGGGATGTGGGAGGAAACCGGAGCACCCGGAGGAAACCCACGCAATCACGGGGAGAACGCGCAAACTCCCGCAGACACAGGCCCAAATCCATGTGTCAGCACAGCAACAGCGATAGTCTCTGAGCTGTCATGTTGCCCATCAGATGGTCCAGTTTAAGCATACACTGACGACGTGAAGCACTAGGCAACTCCTGAAGCAACCTCCAAGAGCAGCTCTCGCACGACATGCCGCATGCATGCCCCTTGTTGGTCAACAAGGTGGACCGAATTGCCTGCGGAAACAAATAAGACTTAATTAAACATGCTAAAAAAAACTAAGACATTCCCGAGACGAAACTAAAAGATAGTCTACTACTATTTGGTCCTCCCGATATTCAAACAGTCCTGCTATATCCCTCTATCTGCAGACCGCTCATGTGGCTGTCCAAGAGACCCTTAAACAACCCTAGCGTGCCTGCTCCCACCACCTTACTCGGCAGTGCATTCCACACCCCACTACCCTTTGTGTGAAAAACTGGCCTCTAATATTCGTCTTATACATAGCCCCCCTCACCCTGAGCCCGTGACCCCTCGTTCTCCTAAGACTGACCATCTCTCAGCACAAAAAACAAAGAACAATCCAGCACAGGAACAAGCCCTTCGGCCCTCTAAACCTGCTCCAATCACATTGTCCTATCCACCAACTAATTGTATCCTTTTATTCTCTGTCTGTTCATGTGTCTATCCAAGAAAGTCTTAAATGTCGCTAACATGTCTGCCTCACGTGACTGTGCGTTCCAGGCCACTGCCACTCTCTGTGTAAAAAAAAGCTTGCCCCATATGTCTCCACTGAATCTTTCTCCCCTTACCTTGAACTTGTGCACCTTTATAATTGTTACCCTAGGGTGCACCATAGCCATGTTGGAGATAAAAATAAAATATTCTGTCAAGTTATTCCAGACAATTTTGTACTTTTCTTGTTAGCTGACTTCACTTAAATGCATATTTAATTCATCCATAAAATTTCAGTAGTGGAATAAAATAACATTTGTAATTGGTTGTTAGGTCTTGGTCTCTCTCCAGATGTTGCTGGAGCAACATTTATGGCAGCTGGAAGTTCTGCACCTGAACTGGTCACCGCTTTTCTAGGTAAAATTTATATTCATTTTAATATAAATGTACACAGATAATGTTATTGCTCAGACCATAATGTTCAGTGTTTATTTTCACTTATGTAGGAATTCAATATCTTTCTTAATTTATTGCATTATGCTTAGTTTTTTAAAATTTATCCACAGAGAATTTTGGAAATTTTTTTAAAACTTATTTTGGTCCCATTATTTAGGACGACACAGTATCACAGTGGTTAGCTGCTTCACAGCGCTAGGCACCCATGTTCAATTCCCAGTTTGGATCATTGTCTGTGCAGAGTCTGCACGTTTTGCCTGTGTTTGTGTGGGATTCCTCCCACAGTCTGAAAGATGTGCTGGTTAGGGTGCATTGGCTATGCTAAATTCTGCCTCAGTGCATCCAAACAGGCATCAGAGTGTGACCACTAGGGGATTTTCACATTAATTTCATTGCAGTATTACTGTAAGCCTAATGTGACATTAATAAATAGACTTTAAACTGTAACTGAAAAAAGTGTTGGCAATTATTTCTAAAAGCACAATATGTAAATATAGAACTTCATGCACTTTACAAGTCCTAATTAAAGTGCATTCTTTAAAACAATCTTGGATACTTACATTAGAGCAGCAGAGTGGCACAGTGGTTAACACTGCTGCCTCACAGTGCCAGAGCCCTTGGTTCAATTCCAGCCTTGGGAAGACTGCATGGAGTTTACAGGTTCTCCACACGTCTGCGTGTATTTCCTCCGGGAACTCCAGTTTCCTCCTGCAGTCCCAAAGATGTCAGGTTAGATGGATTGGCCATTCTAAAATATAAATTGCCCCTTAGTGCCCAAAGAAGTATAGGTTGGGGGATTAGTGCAGTAAATACATGGGGTTTTGGGGATTGAGCCTAAGTAGGATGACTTATCGCAAAATCGGTGTAGACTCAGTGGGTCAAATGGCCTCCTTCTGCACTGTAGGAATTCTGTGAGTTAGCCATGTGAGAATTACTATAAACTGGATTCACAGGACCACTTCAGATATAGTTGAACAACACACTCTGTGTATTTGTGGGATTCTATATTTTAGAATTTTTGCTACTTTATCCTTCTCTCTTGTCCACAGGAGTCTTTGTGACAAAGGGAGATATTGGAGTCAGTACAATAGTTGGGTCAGCAGTTTATAATTTGCTTGGCATCTGTGCTGCATGTGGGTTATTAACCACCACGGTATGTAAAGAGAATCCTACTACTGACAATTTAAGAAACAAGTGAAGCTCACACCAGTTTGGCACTTGGGAGACCCAATTTGAAGATCATTGCACTAATAGGGCAGAAAAAGGGAACTGTAATATAACCTCTCAAAAAATTATGCATGAATGACAACCAAATCTAGCCAGGTTAAATTTGCTTTAAGATCTTGCATTTAAAATTTATTGAAGTAAAGTCCAATCACACAAGCTGTGATTGTTAAAAGATCAATCATAGATTGGGGCAGTATTCTAGACAGAGACTATGTTTCTAGAGTAAAATTTCTCTTTGGAGAATGATTTTCTTCATATATTTAGGAAAGATCTTTCAGAGTTTGTTTGGGGGGGGGAGTGTGGTGAGGGAGGTTAAATTGTTGTTATGAGATAAATTTATCAACTTTTCTAGGCTTCCAGGTTGACACTTTGGAGGTTGAGAAATTATTTTGTTAAACATTCTGTGCTAGGAATGACTTTTCAGGAGGTGGAATGGAGGTGAAAAAAAAGGTTAAATTGTTGTAATGAGATAATTCTATCAACTTTTCCAGGCTTGTAGGTTGGCTTGCTGGTCACTGTTCAGAGATTGTGTTGCTTATGCAATCAGTGTTGCAGCACTTGTTGTCATTATCTTCGACAATACAATTTACTGGTAAGAATTTTCTTTGTCTACTATTAAAATATAATTTTAAATGTCTAGTTATTTCCCCCCCCCCCACTAAATAATCCAGTTTGTGAAGTGATTTTGAACGGTGATTTGGTTTACTCTTGCTCCTGACCCCCTAATTTCAGCCACAATTCTGAGGGCAATTTGCATTTCTGGACTATTCATGCATTCCTCATGTTGGCCAGCTCAGAATGTTCAAGTCACTGGCCTTTAGGTAGGTTCTTCTATACAAAGCTATTCTGTTCACTGTGTGAGTGGCAGAGAGGTTAGCTGTACTGTCCCATAGTACCAAGGATCCAGTTTCAGTTCCAGCCTTGGGTGACTGTCTATGTGGTGTTTACACATTCTCCTCTTGTCTGTGTGGGTTTCCTCCTGCAGTCCAAATGTGTACGGGTTAGGTGCGATTGGTCAAGCTAAATTGCCCTTTAGTGTCCAAAGATATGTAGGTTAGGTGAATTAGCCATAGGAAGTGCATGGGGATAGGGCAGTGGGGAGAGCCTGGGTGGGATGCTGTTTTCAGAGAGTTGGTGCAGGCTCAATGGGCTGATTGGTGGCCTCCTGCACTATGAGAATTCAATGGATTATATAGCTGTTGGATGGCACAGTAGATAGTTGGCATTGCTGCCTCACTGCGCTAGGGGCCCAGCCTTGGGTCACTGCCGTATGAAGTTTGTATCATTGCCCATGTCTGCAAGGTTTGCCTCCCACAGTCCAAAGATGTGTGGGCTAGGTTGATTGCTGTGCTGAATTGGACCTCAATTTGGGGGTTACATGGAGAGGGCCTGGGTGGGATTGTTGTCTTCACAGACTCAATGTGTCCCCAGTGCATCTTTTTATGGCCACCCTACATTTCAAGACATTATACAAGTTAAACAATTACAATTATTGAAATTTTAAAAGAATGACTGTTTGTTTGGACCAGGTGGTGCAGTGGGTTGGAAGATTCATCTTTCACCTAGTTTCAAATCGAGCTCATTTGGATCTGTCTCAGGATTTTGTGGAATGAGATTAGGACAGTTTCAATCATCTTGTGGGCACAAAAACTATTAAATTAACTTGGCAGCCATAGTATGATTGATGTGTGGAAAGTCAGTGATGCAGTTTTTAAAACTCTTCTAAGCTTAGGGCTGTGGAAAGAGCTTTAATCTGCATGGGAAAAAATGGGCTACATAGGAGAGAATAACAGTCTTCTGTTTTCCAACACTGATTTTCTTCAGTTTTTTTTAAGTATTAAAAATACATCTGTGCCAAGAGGAAACTATGGCATTAATTGAGCGATTTCATATCTGCATGGCTAATTATTTTAATATGTGATTAATGACACCTCTCTTTCACCTTGGGCACCACCATATTTAACAGCTCTCTCACAATGCCAAAGACCTGGGTTCAATTATCTGTGCAAAGCTTGCACGTTCTCCCTGTGTCTGCATTGGTTTCTTCCAGGGGCTCCAGTTTCTTCCCACAGCCCAAAGATCTACAGATTAGGTTGATTGGCCATGCTGAATTGCTCCTTTATGTCAGAAAGGTTAGCAGGATAAATATATGGGGTTATAGGGAAAGGACCTAGGTGGGATTGTTGTTATTGGTGCTGGCTCAGTGGGCCTCCTCTGTACTCTAAGAATTCTATGAACTTCTTTTTAAGCCCACCCATAAATTCTGTCCATGTTGCTCCTTTGAGTGGGTTGATTTTATTGTATGCAAGATCATATTCTCCCACTCACCCAACCTCACAATCTGACCTGGAATGGTGAAACTATCCCTCTGGACACAGCTGATTGTGAATCTGAAGTGAAGCTAAGATTGCACCTTCAACTTCTAGGACTCGGGTCCATTTCTGCACAATTACTGGAGCCTCTAATCTCTAATTAATATCTTTTTTAGGAAAAAATATACTTTTTTGTTGTCTTTTAAGCAACAAGTTTTACACTTTTTTTAAGGATAAATTTTTGTACTTCTTTTAAGGAAATAGTTTTAACTACTTGTGTGTACAGCTGTTCATTATTTACAAATATACAAAAGTTAGTTCACCACTGGTCCTTGTAGTGATAATATGCTAAATTCCCATTAAGTGGTTGAGTTAATTTTTATATTGCAATGCTGAGTGCCCACAATGTATGAATTAGTTGGTATTTATACAAGATTGCCTTTTATAGAAGTTGCCTGCTCTGCCTTCTAGGTATGAGTCTGCTTTGATGTTACTGATCTACGCATTATACATTGTGGTTCTGTGCTTTGACATTCGAATGAATCGATGCCTAATGGAAAAATTTAGCCCCTGCTGCTCCTGTTTGACGCAAGCTGTGGAAGAAGGCAATGAGCAGCAACCACTGATGGATTGGCAAGAGAAAAATGGGCCATTGATACATCGACGGTCTCGATCAGACAGTGGGATCTTTCAAGAAGACTCTGATTACTCCCAACTCTCTCTTAGTTTACACGGACTCTCTGAGATTATTGAAGGTAACACATGAATTTGGTTTACACAGAAACATTTACACGTGAGTTCATCTGCTTTGGATACGTAGAACAAGAAGAGATCTTGTGTTTGGCCAATATGAGGAATGTAAACATCATGCCTTTGGTATCAATATATGGAGATGTTGTAGGAATGGGACAGGGACCAGGGATAGCTCTTTTTTTAAAGAGCCAGCCACAAGTATGATTGGCTTCAGTTTTGTATTGTTTAAATCTGAGGGGAGATGGTAGTGCAGTGTTGATCATCAATTGTTGTAAAAGCCCATCTGGTTCATTAATGTCCTTTAGGGAAGGAATCTGCCGTCCTCACTCGGTCTGACCTATATGTACTATATAGACCCACGTCTATGTGGTTGACATTTAACTGGCCTCCCAAACAGTGGAGAAAGCCACTCAGTTCATAAGATTTATTAAAGATGGGCAACAACTGTTGGTCTTGCCAGTGGCACCCATATCCCATAAAAAAAAGAAATCTTTTTTGTAGGCTGCATGAGAGTTAAAAAGATTGTGGTTAATGTCCATATATCTTCCTTGGAATCAATGGGAAAAATCTCTTCAATGGGATATCTTGTGGAAAAAAAGATGGGCCCTACACACATTGGAAATTAGAAGAATGAGTGGCCTTGATAGGGTGGGTGGTGAGAGAATGTTTCCCCTATTGTGAGACAGACTAAAACCAGGGGACGCAATCTTGGAACAGGTGAGGAGAATTTCTTTTCCCTCAGACAGTCATTAGCATGTGAAATCTTCTCCAGAGAGCAGTGGAGCCATGAATAAATTCAATATTTCTAATAGAGCAGAGGGTTGAGGGTTATGGGGGTGACGGACAGAAAGTGGAGTTGAGAGAACAACTAGATTAGCAATGACCTCACTGAATGCCAGAGTAGGATTAAAGGGCCGAATGGTCTATCCTTCTAAGTTTGATGTTCCCATGAATTGAATGATGGCTTGAAATTTGGATTGCTTATAAATTTCTGAGTCCAAGCTGCTTCCAAATATGTTTTTTCATATGTTCTACACAAAGGTAGTATTCAGAAATGTTAGCACACTAGATTGAATTATCTTGATCTTTTCAATCGAGCTCTGCATCAATGTTTTTTTGTTTGTTGTTGTGAGTGTCACTGGCTAGGCTAGCATTTATTGTTATTGGTTGTGACTTCCTGTCCCTACTGGTACAGGAGGCTGACTTTCATCCGTTTCAATAGCTAGTTTTTTTTTCCTGGAATAGGTTGCTAGCCTGTCACAGAGAGTTGTAGTTTGATAATCAGTATCAAGCATGACTGATCAAGAGTTTCTCCTGCTCCACCACTTGCTAATAGCATCTGTTGGAAGGATTTTGCAGATTGATAAAGTTGGTTGACTGCATTACAAACACTCCTTCCTTGGCTATCAAGTTCTGGGGTAGAACTTTAATCTTTGGTTTAGAGACAGGATCGCTAACCACCGTGCGACAAGACAGCCCAACATTCATTGCCCTTGAGAAGGTAGTGGTATACTCCCTTCTTGAAACACTGCAGTCATGTCCACAGGAAGGAAATTCCAGGATTTTGATCCAGCAACTGTGAAGAAATGGCAATGTAATTCCAAGTCAGGATTGTGTGTTGCTTGGAGGAGAAATTGCATCTTGTCCCCATGCATCTGCTATGCTTGTTCTAGGTGGGAGAGGATTGGAAGGTGCTATCAAAGGAGTTTCAGAGTTACTGCGTCCTGTTTTGTACATGGTACAAACTGTTGCCACTGTGCATCAGTGCTGGATTTTATAAATCCTTGAACACCACATCAGCAGGTTCTCCTTTATCCATGTTGCTTGTTACTTCCTCAAAGAACTCTTGGACATAATTTCCCTTTCACAAAATCTTATTGGTTCTGCCTGATACCCGTAAAGATTTTCTGAGTATTCCCGTGTAATTTCCTCAACAGAGAATTGCAACAATTTAGATGTTAGACTAATTGGCCTATAGTTTTGTGCTTTGTGCCTCTTTCCTTCCTTAAATAAAGGTGTTACTTCTGCAATTTTCCAATCTGCTGGACACTTTCAGAAAATATTGGAATATTTTAGCTAAAATTCTTTTTTTTTTGCAGCTGCTTTGAGTTGGTTTGATTTATTATTGTCACATGTATTAACATGTGCATTATACAGACAAAGCATGCCATTCATTGGGAAGGAAATGAGAAAGTGCAGAATGTAGTGCTATAGTCATAGCTAGGGTGTAGAGAAAGATCAACTTAATGTAAAGTAAGTCCATTCAAAGTTCTGACAGCAGCAGGGAAGAAACTGTTCTTAAATCGGTTAGTACTTGACCTCAGACTTTTGTATCTTTTTCCTGAAGAAAGAAGGTGGAAGAGAGAATGTCCGGGGTGTGTGGGGTCCTTAATTATGCTGGCTACTTTGCCGAGGCAGTGGGATGTGTGGACAGACAACGAATGGGAGGCTGATTTACATGATGGATTCATAATCTTTTGTAGTTTCTTGCGGTCTTGGGCAGAGCAGGAGCCCATACCAAGCTGTGATACAACCAGAAATAATGCTTTCTATGGTGCATCTGTAAAAGTTGGTGAGAGTCATAGTTGACATGTTAAATTTCCTTCATCTTCTGAGAAAGTAGAGGCATTACTGGGCTTTTTTAATTACATTATTGGCATGGGAGGTTCTAGGACAGCTTGGTTGGACCTGACAGGTTCTTTTAAGACTTTAGGTCCTCTCATCTTGATGTTGACTTTTCAGTTATTAGATCTTGTAGTTTTCCCATCACTTCCTCCAGTGATTAAGTTCCTCCCTCCCACCTCTTGAATCTTTAGGAAGTTTTTTAAGTCCTCTACAGTGAAGAGATAAAAATATCCATTCATTGCCTTTGCCATTCTTTTGATTTCTACTCCCCAATCTCACTTTAGGGGACCAACACTTGGTCCCTTACCCTTTCCTTATTTTAAGTTAATATAATCTGTTATATGACTAGTTCGCTTTCTCTCTTATCTTACTTTTCTCCCTTTTTTATGCAGTCAACCTTTGGGCAGATTTAAGAACCAGCAACATTGTAATGTATCACTATCATTCTTGCAATTTTGTACAGTTTTTTTAATATGATCCTTACTTCGCTTTGGTAATGAAGCACTTTTTTTCACTGGGACACATCTTTACAAGGAATAAATATTTCCTTGAAAGTTTGCCACTGTATCTCCACTGTCCTAACTTTTAACCTTTCTCCCAGTTCTCTCCTTCATACCCTTAAATAATTGCCTTTCATTTATCTTTAAAACACTAGTGTGGGACCTTACTTCTTGCCTTCAAACTGCATGGGGCGAATTTTCCCTTTCGGTCCACCACTGGAATTATAACAGTGAGAGGCAGATCATGAAAAGGTCCACTGATCTTGGGCAGGATTTTGCAGTTTCAGAACAAGAAGATGCCACCCCACATGTTTCATTATGTTACGATCACCATTACCTAGAATCTTTACTATGAGATTATTGATTAATTTCATTGCACATTCCTAAATCTAGAATAGCCTGCCTCATGGTCAGCTCCAGAATGTGCTATAAGAAATCATTCTAAATACATCAATGAATTCATTTCTCAGGCAATCTTTATCAGTGCCCAACATACATGTAAACTAAAATAGCTGATGATTTATGATGTTACCTTTCTTACACATCCCTTTTCTTCCTGTATACTCTGTCCTACAGTCAGGGGCTTATAAACCTTGGTGTAGATCTTTAAATGATTGCCACCTTGTGTAGATTCTAAAATGTTGAGCTGTTATTTCTATTAGCTGAATTATTTTGACCAGTAGATTTAGACAATACTAAAATTCTACTGAAACAAATATGATTATTACTGAAAACTAAACTATGTTGAACATCTCAGATTTTTAAACTATAGACCCAAAAAGGCTAACCTGGCTTGTTCTCATTCTTCAAAAATAAATAAATCTTAGCATTTCACAGGATAACAATGGCCCCATCCATCTAGAATCATCTTTACAGCTTCTTTGCCAACAATTTCAGACTTTACTCCGACTGGAAATCTATTATACAATCCCTACATCCCTGCAGAAGGAGGCCATTTAGCCCATCAAGTCTGCACTGACAATAATCCCATCCACACCTTTCCCCATAACCCCACATATTTACCCAGCTAATCCATCTAACCTATGCATCCTAAGGGGCAATTTAGCTCTGCCAATGCATCTAACCTGCACATCTTTGGAATGGGGAGAAACCCACACAGACACTGGGAGAACATACTAAATCGCACAGACAGTGATCCACGTTGGGAAGTGAACCCTCTGTGCTAACCACTGTGCCACTGTGCCTCCAGATGTTGATCTTTACATCTTTCCTGTGTTTTTTTTTATTAACTTGTGTACCTGTGTCCACCTGTCCCTCCTCTTGCAATTTAATTTGAAATCCAAATTTGCCTTTTGATTTTCATCCTGAATTTCCATCGAAGCTAACATTCCCACCTGGCATCAGCTGAGAGTTTTTAGGCACAAACTTCGGTTGGTGTCCTGATTTTAAAGTGATTGAGAAAAGAAGCCACGTGAAGAAAAACCTTTTTTATGCAGTGAATGGTTAGGGACTAGAATACACTGACTGACAGCAAGATGGTGGCAGACACAAGCATGGAGTGGGAGATCTCTCGAACTCTCTCATCTCCATCCTCAATATGTTTTTGTATGTGGAGGTGGCTTGCTGTTGGCCACTGGTTGGGTCTTCTGGTCCTGCCACTGTCAACTTTGAGAGCCCACAGGGATCCAATAGGCCAAATCTTCCATGTGCACTTTTTCTCAGGTATATGACAATGCACTAGAACTATATTCCATACAATGTTTAAACTCTCCAAGGAGTATGCTGGCACAGCGGTTAGCACCGCTGCCTCACAGGGCCAAGGACCCAGATTCAATTCTGGCCTCTGGTCACTGTCTGTGTAGAGTTTGCACATTCTCCCTGGGTTTCCTCCAACTGCTATTGTTTCCCAATGTGCTCCCACAATACATGTTAGGTTGATTGGCCTGCAAAATAGTATTAGGAGGATTAACAGAGTAAATATGGGAGTAGGGCCTGGATGAGATTGTTGTTGGTGCATGCTCAATGGGCTGAATGGCCTCCCTCACTATAGGGATTCTGAATATTATGTTTCCAACCAATCTGTGACCACTTTGAGTCCAGCTGGACCTTGACTCTAAGTTGAACTATAATCTTGCGCAGTCGCAGTTAAAAGATAAACAGCTAAAAAAATGAACAATGTTAGATAATTGTGGATTCTGTGGTTTAAAAAATCATCTTTTACTGTTCAAATGAAAGCGAAATATTTTGCAAATGCTGAAGCATAAATTTGGACCAATCAGCCTTACATCTGTTGATGTTTTGAGCTTGTTGTCCTTCAATACTAGTAAGCTGAGATAAACAAGTCTATTAATAGCATTAGAAAAGGGGAGGGGTAAAAATAACGCTGTAGCATTTGTGGAACATCTGCCCATCTTTGTGCCATAACCCTAAACTGGAATATTTACTGGCTGATTGGAGAAATAATTCTCCTCAGTCAAGTAATAAGACAAAGTATTAGAGAAATTTAACCACTAAGGAAGTACATTTTTTTAAGTGGCAAAATGGGAGAGGTGCAAAAATAATGTGGATGTTAGAAATCCAAAACCAAAACAGAAAATTGTGGAAGCACTCAGACAGTGTGTATAAATGGATGCAAGCTCCTTCTTTAAAAACCAAACAAAAGAACATCAAGTTCAAAATCAAAACACAAGATGCTGGCAAAGTACAGCATATCTCAAGATGGAAAGTAACTGAACAAAGAAAGAAAGGCATTACATCTTGCCAGCACTTGCTGTCGAAATTACAAATTCAATCCCCAGGTTTTCCAACTTTTTATATTTACCAGAAGGAAGCTTATTGGCCTCCTCTCCAAATGAGCACCGTGACTTAGTGCCATTCTCCTGCCTTTCTCCTTACACATTGTTTCTATACAAATCATTTCCTAATGCCCTCTTGAATGCCTCAACTGAATCTACCTCCACCACACTTCCAGGTAGTGCATTCCAGACCCAACTACTCACTGTGTGAAAAAGATTTCCCTTGCATCACATTTGTTTAATTTGCAAATTGCTTTAAACCTGTGCCCTCTCATTTTCCACTTCATTAGGAGCAGATTATCCTGATCTATTCTGTCCAGCACCCTCATGACTTTGAACACCCAATCAAACCTCCTTTTGGCCTTCTGTCTCAGATGAGAACCAATTTAGAACTGTTCATCTCTCCCCTTTTCCTCAGTTTTCCCATTACCCATGTAATTCCCACACCCATCTGTCGAATTTCTTTCATTACCATCTTGTTACTTCAAGTTGTTACTTCAAATGATGTTTTGCTGCATCATTTAACAAGCATTCCACTTGCATTTCTTGTTTCCTTTCCACATTATTTTCTCATTTTTATCCATATCCCATTTAGATTTCTGCACTGCATTGATTGTGTATGCCGGCTTGCCCAATATTTTTGCTTCCAGCAGTATCTGGATCTTTGTTTCTGTAAAATAAACATGTTCTTGAATTAGATCTAATGCATTTCAACCAAAATGGTTGATTGATGTCTTCTAAAGAAACCAGCCTTAACTGGATGGGACATAGGGTTTAAGAGTTGAATAATCTTCTCCAGACTTTTATTTGAGGACCACTTTATGGAAACGGTTCATACCAATTCTCTGAGCAGCACAGAGGTACTGCTGACCTCAGTTTTCCAGGATCTTTTGAGTATCAAATATTTCATATTTTTAACATTGGTGAGGGGAAACATTCCACGGCATTCACACACGGAATTAACCCTGATCAGGTTGGCATCACTGGATTCCACAACATTAAGTTATCATGATCTGGATGTTCTTTTTAATGATTGAATTATTTGACCTGTCTTTTTTTACATGGACGTACAGATGAATCTCGTATTTTTGTGATGCCTGAATCGGATACCAAACGAATCACATGGGTACTGTCTCTTCCCATCGCTGTATTGTTGTTTGTCACAACCCCAGACTGTCGCAGACGTTGTTGGAGAAAGTGGTTCATGCTAACTTTTTTCATGAGTGCTGTGTGGATTTCTGGATTTACATACGTCTTAGTTTGGATGGTATCCATAGTTGGTAAGAGTGATCTCAGTTATGCCTAATTTGGGATGGTATGGTGGCACAGTGATTAGCACTGCAGCCTTACAATGCAAGGGACCCTGGTTTGATTCCTGGCTTGGGTCACTGTGTGGAGTTTGCATGTTTGCTTCGTGTCTACATGGGTTGCCTCTAGTTTCCTCTCACAGTCCAAAGGTGTGCTTGTTAGGTGCATTGACCATGCTAAATTCTCTCTCAGTGTATCCAAACAGGTGCCAGAGTGTGAACTAGGGAATTTTCACAGTAACTTCATTGTAGTGTTAATGTAAGCCTACTTATGACTAATAAATGAAAAATGAAATAAACAAATAATTCAATCTGTCTCTCTTGATATAAATAAAATTTCAATGATTTGTCCCTTGGTACTGTTTGTAAAAGGTTCACTTACCCACTCATTTATATTACCCCTATATAGCCTGGCTGACATTTATTTGCTCGTCAAGCGACCTTTCCTGTTTCAAATTTGTCAAACCATTTTGGGTTGACACTCCTGCCTCACAGCATGAAGGACCCCGGTTCAATTCCTGGCTTGGGTTACCATCTGTGCAGAGTCTGTACATTCTCCCTGCGCTTGCATAGGTTTCCTCCTGGAGTTCCGGTTTCCTCCCATTGCCCAAAAGACATGCTGGTTGGGTGCTTTGGCCATGCTAAATTCTCCCTCTGTGTACCTGAACTGGCAACCAGGGGATTTTCACAACATACAAGCCTATTTGTGACACTACTAAACTTAAAACTTATCAGTTTTATTTAACTTGTTATGGAAACTAAAATTTTCAATAATGGATTCTTTTACCAGGTTAATAACTTTGCAAATGCATACCAATGATCTTAAATTCAACACTTGCTAACCCTACTCTACAAAATTTTGGAAGCGGAAAACTTGTCTGAGTCTCTTTAACCACAGAGAGAAGTACTAAACATCTAGCTGGAAATAATTTTGAGTGCTCAGGGGTGGCAGGAAGGACATCTGGCTGTAAAATTACTTGTGTTGAAAACAAATTATGGGTGATTGGAAGGTGATCAAATCTATGTAACATGGGAAAAGCTGACAAAAAGGAAAGGAGAGTTCGCAAAACAGTGGTATCTACACAGTTCAGGAAACTACAGGCTTAAAATGTCAATTACTGCATTTCACATTTGCAAATAAAAACCTATTAATATAGCCTTATTCTGGGTCTTGTATAAATGGAAATATATTTCCATAATTTTTTTATTATCCTCAATATTCATTGGCACAGCAAGAGGTAAATAAAGGATAAGTGACTCTATGGTGATTGCTACGTAGAACATACATAAATTTCAATGGACAAGCCCAAGTGTTGAGGTCTTTGATGTTAGCCATTTAATTGATCACAACTTTACCCTTATAGTAACCAGACCAAGTCACAGAGTTCTCTTTAGCAGCAATTTTAATCAAGCTATATAACTTCATCCCTGAAAAACCACAGGTCAGTGCCTGTAACTAATCAAAGCCCAGAATTCAGGAATGCAAAAGCAGTTATAATTTCAAATTCGATTAGATACCAATCACGGTGTAGGAGCTATCACTGAGTTATTAATTAAAGTTGCATCATTCGGATATTAAAACCTTACCTTATCTTTGCTTAATTATAATATCCAACTGTATCAAATGGATATTGTGTCAAATATCTTTTATCATTCCAGCTGTATCTGAATGTTAGAACACAAATCAATCCAATGTTTGCCTAAATGGCCTTTCCCCAGGCTAAGATTTATTTATCTTCCCTTCTTAATCTGGAAGGACAGTCAAGGAAACAAATCACCTTACTGTCTGCCTTAATGGCCTTTTCCCTCCACCTCCTATCTGAAGAGACAGTCTTTGTGAAGCAGCTTGTTAGCTAACTATATGCAGGATATATGTATGTGTGTGTTCACTGGCCGTAGTTACTTAATATGATACGGCCACTATTCTCTCTTCCATAATTATTATCGTGGGTACTATTTTCACCCCCCACATTGCTCCCAACCCCTCACCAAGATGGCTAATATCTATAGGCGGCATGGTGGCACAGTGGTTAGCCCTGCTGCCTCACAGTGCCAGGGGCTCAATTCCCAGCTTGGGTCACTGTCTATGTGGAGTTGGCACATTCTCCCTGTGTCTGTGTGGGTTTCCTCCCATGATCCAATGATATGCGGATTAGGTAGATTGGCCAAACTAAATTACCCCTTGGTGCTGGGGATCCAGCTAGGCTAAATGCATGGGGTTATGGAGATAGGTCCTGGGTGAGATTGTGGTCAGTGCAGACTCAATGGGCTGAATGGACTCCTTCTATAGGATTCTATGATTCTTAACGCACGAATGACAGATATTAAATAAATTGTAAAATCTGGATTTGAACTTATTGGTCACAATGCTGCTCTATTCTTTAGATTGGATGTTCTTATGGTGGTTGACTCAGGTACAGGAAGAATGTCCCCTTCAAATCGCACATGTGATATTTACAGCCATTTATCTGATGCCACCCCTGACCTTGCAGCACTTCATTTGGTGTAATTTGCAGCACACACACACAGAAAATAAATATCGCAAAACTTGAATGAGTATTCAGTGTAGGAGCAAGAATGTAATTTCATGTCATTCCTCTTGATCTATATCGGAGAAAATATGGACCTTGGAAGTCGAAAGTGACGTGCTGTATCAAAAACAAAATATCAACTGAATTGGAAAATAAGGACATTGTGCTGAGATTGTAAAAGATAAGTCATGACAATCGATCAAAACTTGAAATGATAAATTGTAAAGAACTTATTTACTTGATCTGTCCTGTGTTTAAAACCTTGAATGTTTTATTTTCAAATATTGTGACTTTATACAGCTATTACAAAGACTGTGGGAGGGAGAGGAGGGTTGTTAATTCTCTCAGACGACTTAAAACACTTAACATTACTCAAATTATTTATAATTTAGGAGAAACTCTGGAAATACCCGAGACTGTAATGGGCCTCACACTGTTGGCAGCAGGCACCAGTATTCCGGACACAGTGGCCAGTGTACTCGTTGCTAGAGAAGGTACGAATACATCTTTAACCTGATACAAAAATAACTGATTTTCATTCACAGGTGGAAAGGCAACCATAGAAATGAGCTAAGTAATTGGTGCTAGAAATTTACTAATCAGCAGCATAGGTAACTAATCGGTATATTCTATTACAGTATTAAATTATCTTAATGTGAAACTGCAAGGGCAGATTTTAATAGAATGTAAAACATTAAACACTGGTGCAAGAGGTATGAAGAGTACAATCTACCTAGCTGACTAACTGGATTTAATTAATGAGACTATTCCAGTTACAGAGCGGCTTTTGATGCCACCTTGTAATTAACTATCCTTCTGCAAGTGACACGGTGTCACAGTGGTTGGCACTGCTGCCTCACCGCGCCACGGACCTGGAATCAATTCCAGCCTTGGGTGACTGAGTGGAGTTTGCACGTTGTCCCTGTGTCCGCGTAGATTTCCTCCAGGTGCTCCGGTTTCTTCCCACAGTCCAAAGATGTGTAAGTTAGGTAAACTCAATATGCTAAAACACCCCTTAATGTCCAAATGTGTGTAGATTGAATGCATTAGCCACGATAAACGTGTGTAGTTACGGGGATGAAGCGAGGTGGGCTTGGGTAAGGTGCTCTTTCAGAGAGTTGGTACAGATTTGATCGACCAGATCGCCTCTTTCTGCACAACATGGGTTTTAATGCGACACCCATTAAAAAAATGAAATTGGCTGCCTGCTAAATGTTGTGCTGCACCAGTTTAGCTCTGCTGAAATCATTTACCTCAGATAAAAGTTAGAGCATTCAAAGACTTGCTGTAGATTCAGATGGTTGTTTCTCCCTTGAACAGGTTATTCACACATTCAAATATTACTTTTCCACCAGACCTCTTCCTTCTAACTAGCTCAGAAATGGTAACATTGTATCTGCAACAATTCAACTCATCCGAAGCCTATACCTTGGCAGAAAGGTTAAGAGGTTCTCAGTAAAATATTCAAGTAAAAACAAATTGTGTCCAAGACAAAAATAACTCCCTAAGTTACTATTGATGAGAATCCTGATCAGAAGTGTTGCAGATTCCTATCTCCATATTACAGTATTATAGAGAGCTGTTATTTTACAAATATATATTGTATTTTGCAACAGACACAATATAACTTTGAGTGCATGGAAAATCTTGCAGAAAAGTACTAAGTGCTACAATTTGACTGCCTTTTAATAAAGTTAAACTCTATCTATTAGTCACAGTCAGGCTTCTATTCACATTGCAATTAAGTCACTGTGAAAATCCTCATGTAGCCACACTCCTGTGCCTGTTCAGATACACCGAGGCCAATTCACCTAATTTGCATATCTTTTTGGACTGTGGGAGGAAACCGGAGCACCTGGAAGGAACCCACATAGGCATGGGGAAAATGTGCAAACTCCACACAGACAGTGACCCAAGCCAGGAATCAAACCCAGATCCCTGGCACTGTGAGGTAGCAATGCTAACCAATATGCCACTGTTTTAATGTTGAAAAACCAAATGGCACAATAAACCTTTCCAATATTCAGACTTATGCGTAATAATCAAGGCCAATACTCCAATGGAACACTGAGGGAGTGCTGTACTGTTAATCAGATGAGATGTTTGCTTTCACAGATGGAAATAAAAGGTTTCATGATACAGAAGAATAGGGGAATTTCCCCTGGCCTGGCCAAAATCATAATGCTAGATTATTCATCTTTTTAAATATCAGACTGCTTTGTGCAATTTGGCTGCCTTTTTACCTACCTTACAACCATGGCTAAACTTCATAACTACCTCCCTCCCCCACCTTTTATTCTTTCATGGGATGCGGGCATTACTAGCAAGGTCAGCATTTATTGTCCACCTTTAATTGCCCTTACACTGAAGGACTTGCTAGACCATTCCTAGAGGACATCAGTGAAACAGATGGGTTTTAGTTTCATGGCCGTTATTTAAATTTCAACAGCTGCCATGGTGGAATTTGCATCCATTCCTCAGAGTATCAGCCAAAGTCCCTAGATTATTCATTCTGCAATATTACCATTCTGACGAGGTCAGCGGTTAGATGATTAGAGGTTTAGATAGGGTGGATAGTGATAGCCTTTTTCCTAGGATGGAGAAAGCTAGCACGAGGGGGCATAGCTTTAAATTAAGGGGTGGTAGTTATAGGACGGATGTCAGAGGTAGATTCTTTACCCAGAGGTGGTAAGGGTATGGAATGCCCTGCCTGCTGCAGTTGTAGATGCGCCAAGTTTGGTGGTGTTTAAGAGATTAGTAGATAAGTTTATGGATGAAAAGGGAATGGTTTAGGTTAGAGGGTCATTGCTTTTTGTTAATTGGTCGGCGCAACATCGAAGGCCGAAGGGCCTGTTCTGCGCTGTAATGTTCTATGTTCTATTTGATCCATCAAGTCTATACTGACAACAATCCCACTGAGGCCTTATCAGTGTTACCCACATATTTACCCTGCTAATCCCTCTAATCGACACATCCTGCGTAATTTAACATAGCCAATGCATTTAACCTGCACATCTTTGTACATATACACAAATTGTGCCTGTTTAAGCCAAACAAAATAAGTCATGTTTATTCCTCAAGGCAAGGCTGTGATCAGATTTGAGCTATCTAGCTTAAATTTCAAACAATGCTTGGCAGTTAACTATCTTGCACCATCAACTGGTTTATTCTTTACGGCAATGCCTCTATCAGAATCCACTAACCAATCAACATTCTTCTCACACAGAATATATTTGTTAATTTCCCTTGCATTTAACCTTGTGAATGTCCTGGTGAGTGCAAGAATGAAAACTTGAACAACAAATTTCATTTTCAGCAACACAAGTTTTTTGATGACCAAATGATCATTTATCATCATAAAGCAGTGGGAAGAGAAGACTGTTGGATGCACCAGGCTCTACATCTCCTTCTAAACTCTGTCCCTCTCTGTCCAAGATACTTCTCCTTTAACTAAACTTTATCACTGTTCATTTTAGTCACTAGTGAGTATGCTGTCTTTTTGTCTGATTACATTTTTGACGCTTCAACAATAAGCCACAATAGCACAGTGGTTAGTATTGTTGCCTCACAGCACCAGGGGCCTGGGTTTAATTCCAATTAGGGTGACTGACAATCTGCAGTTTGCACATTCTCCCCATGTCTGTTTGGATTTCCTCTGGGTGCTCCAGTTTCCTCCCATAGACTGGAGATGTGCTAAATTGTCCCTTAGTGTCAGGGGATTAGCTGGGTAAATATGGGGAGACAGCCTGTGTGGGATTGCTGTCAATGCAGGCTCAGTGGATCAAATGGCCTCCTACATTGTAGGATTCTGTCCTATTCTCTGTAAAAGTGATGTTGGCATGTGATTGCTTTACTATAATAAAACAATATTTTTCCTCCCTTCACTCAGGCAAAGGCGATATGGCAATGTCAAACATCGTAGGTTCCAATGTTTTTGATATGCTGTGTCTAGGTGTACCTTGGTTTATTAAAACTGCATTTGTTGACGCGTCACCTGCAAAAGTGAAGAGTAATGGTATGACCTACACGACAGCTTCTCTCCTCCTTTCCATCATCTTCATATTTGTGGCGATTAAAGTCAATGGATGGAAACTGGATAAGAAACTTGGAGCAATGTGTATGTTTGCTTACATGGTTTTTCTTACTGTCTCCATCCTCAATGAACTGGGAATACTAGGCAACACTCTCATAAGGACTTGTGACTGAAACGCAATTACTACAAATTTATAACCAAAGATATTTTTTTTAAATGATTTTTCCCTTTTTAGTAATTTAATTTGGGTTGAAGGCAAGTGCTATCAATTCCATCATCTGTAACTCCCTTTTCACTCAGGTCCCTGAACACTATCAAATCTCCCAAATCTGTGCACAACCTTCCCAGAACTCATATTTCAATCAAATTCCCACCTTATTGCCAGAATCAGTCATCGGTAAATTGCTGTCACCGTTGCTACCTGTCTGTACCCTTTCAGTTGATTACGTTGCCTCCGTTGTCCATCAGAGACTGATCTAGTTTAGTTCCATTCCCGCCCATCTGCTGTTCACCAATGCTTATAGACCAACACAGGCTACAGTCCACTAGCATTCTAGTTTTTAAACTCCCAACCTTATTTAAAAATCCCTTATATCCAATCTCCTCCAATTCTAACCTCTTGTGCTGTTCCCACTTCCTTTGCCCCACATTACCCTGGCTTGATGCGAAAGCTTTGCTTTCCCACCCTAAATATTTCAAAGATGCTCCTTAAAACCTACCTCAGTGGCAAAAGCTTTTTTGTTGACCCATTCGAACATGTCCACCTTTATAGTTGTCATTTTTTTTTGTTTCCACTCTTGTGAAACAGTATGGGATGTTTTACAGTAATGGTGCTATTAAAATGCATGCTGCAGTTGATCTAAATAATTTCCATCTTGCTCTGGACCATCTTGAATGAAGAATTTGAATGGAAGAGTCTGACTTGTCAGTCAGCTTAAAGGACTCTGACCAGATTCCAGACATGGTACACAAACCACATCACCTCCCAGACAAGTATGAATCACTAAAGAAAACATTTCAATTCAAATGGTTTTTTAGAGATACCCGTAGTTTCTACAAGTGCTAGACTGAGATTTTAGAGTCACTGCTTCAAAATAAGGGGTCAGCCATTTAGGATAGAGACAAGGAAATAATGTTTTCCTTAGGGTTGAAAAATTTCAAGAAGATGGCTGAAGTGGAGTCACTGAATATCTTTAAGGCAGAGATAAATAAGACTCTTGGGAAGCAAGAAGTAAAAGATCATTGGAGTAGGCAAGAATGTGGAGTTGTGGTTAATGTGAGATTAGCCATCATCTTGTTGAATGACGCAGCAAGTGGCCTACTCTTAATCAATGTTTCGATGAAAATTAATGTTAGTACTTGCTTAAAGTGCTTTCAAAATGTTAGCCAAAGGAAAAAAATACTATGCACTGGAAAGTAATAATATTCCGAGCAGGGGCTGGGGGGGGGGGGGGGGGGGGGGGGGGGGGCGCGGCGGCGGCGGCACAGAATCCAGGAAAGTGACTGGTATTGGGAAAGAACCATTGGAGAACAAATGTTGTCTGAAAATGAACAGTACAGAATTCATACTATTTTGCAAGATTCAAATGTGACAATAATTCATCATAAACAAAATGCAAGTATTCTATTGCTTTTTTTGGACATGAATGCAAAAACATTTAAATTTAGTGATTTTAAAATGCCGTAATGTTTGGTTACCTAATCCAAAGTAAAACAAGCTTTGAATAGCCAATTTGTGACTTAAATAATGATGTCGAAAAACTATGTACCTTGGCCTTGCCATTGTCTGCATGACTTCTTAAGTAAAATGACTTTTTTTTAAAGACTACAAGCCTGGAGGCTCCCATTCTTCAGATACAAGCACCTTTCACACCACAAAAGCAGCCCATTCACTGTCTGGGTGATGTTTAATGGATTTGTCCACTCATTTCTTTACTACCTCTGGAGTTGGAGTAAATATCAGAGGAGTCATTAGAATCAGATACCATAACATCACAATTAATTATTTGAAGCCAAATTAATGAAGTACACATGTAAGTATTCTTTTGGTTAAATCCTCCAAGCAACAAGAAATTATTCAGTATTTAAACCTAAAGGTGGACTTTGACACAGTCAGTTTATTCACAACTCCAAATCCTCCCTGAATTTTTGGCAAATTCTGCACTTAGTTTCAGCTTAACTTCAGCATGCTGAAATCCCTTGTTTAGTTTAGGCAGAAATTATATTAAGTGGCAGTTTTACTGATTAGTTATTGAAAATGAAGTACAAAGTTTTCTTGTATATAGTAAGCAAATAAATTTGGTGTATTAGAATTTAAATGCAATTACCTCGGAGATCCAAACAAACACTAGTTTCACAGAATTACCTGCTTTTAACCAGAACTGACTGGGTCATCTTCAGCATTTGTTTCAATCGTCAAGAGCAGCTAATTCCACACCAAGTTCACCAACTTTGGCCCAAACCAACAAGATTAATATCTACATATAAAAGTTTAACACTCAATTAATTCAAAGTAACCCATACCAAAGCTTGTGGAATGTCACATTAACATTGAGAGAAGCTATTCTTATGTAAAGTGGGCAAGAACTGAACATAGTGCACTTACGTCGACAGTATCAACATGCAGGAAATTCAGTTAATTATCAAGAACATGAGAGACCTGGTACTTCCCCAGCAAAGACCAGGCACTTTGAGATAATTTGATTTTAGTAATAATTTAAGTCAGACAATTTTAAGTCAGACAACATTTTATTAAAAACAGTTTACCATTCAAACAGAAGTGACCAGCGATGTGTTGTCTATTATATATATAAAAAAACAGACACTGATAACAGAAATTATGTAAACATACAACAGTTTCAATATTCAATTACAACAGTTGGCAATCTTTAAAATTATAGTATAGCTCACACAACATGTAAGCTTCCACTAAGCTGTTGGAAATCATTTTGGTACAAAACAAAAAGCAGAATAAAGCTAATCAGACATGCTGTGATTTTCTGTATATTGCATGGTTTTCATTCATGCATTACGATCCATGCGCACATCTATCTCTCTCCCGCTGATCTTTGTGCCATTCATCATTCTGCAGGCTTTCTCTGCCGCTTCTGGAGAATCAAAACGCACGGTCCCACAACCCTTGGATTTGCCATTTTCCATTTTTATTTCCGCAAACATTACGTGACCTAAAAGACAACACAAGAAAATCAATTTTCCCACATCACCAGTGAGAACATTAGGGCAAAACAACAGGCCTAGGTAAACACTCACCACACTGACTGAACTTTTCCTTTAGCTTCTGCCATGTGAGATCATATGGAAGCTGAAAACAAAAATATTTACAATTGTTAATTATTTCTTCTCACATGAAAGGAAACGCTTTAAAAGTAAAAAGTTGCTGCTTACGTTTCTTGCAAAAATCTGGCAGCCTCGAAACCCACTGCCACGGTCTCTTAATCCACTTCCCATGGATCCGGTATTCAAGCTTCCATATCCACGATCCATATCCATACTCCTGTCAAGTCCTACCCCCATTCCAGTTCCCATCCGGTCAAGACTAGAGCCCATGCGATCCATACCCATTGCCATGCTTCCTGCCATATTGTTCATAGCAGGCATTCCACCACCTATGGCGTAAAAGAGATCAAAAAAGGCTTTTCAATAGCAGAGTCCACCACTTTAACAGTGATGTATCAAATTATCTTACATTCTGCCTTGACTATGATAGCACTTTTGCTCCATAGTCAGAAGCTTGTGGGTTCCAGCCCTCCAGAGTCTAGTACATGAGCTGAACTGGCTACATTAATGCAGCAGCAACAAAGTAATGTACTGTCAGAAGTCCAAGACATTAGCTGTCATCTCAGGCAAAAAAAGATCCTCTGACACTACTTGAAGTGCAGAGGCAGTCACCTTGCCTTAGCCAATATTTATCCCTCAACCATCACCACATAAAATCTGGCCATCCAGTCACTGTTTCAATTTGCTGTGCACGTATTAGCTGCCACAGTTCCTTCATTACAACAGCAACGACACTTAAGTATTTCTAGCGACTAAAGCACCTGGCGTGTTCAAAGGTTGTGAAAGGTTATGTGAAGGCAAATTTTTTCCATTTCAGCTAAACTAATAGTCAACTCAAATTTTTAAAACAAAATTTGTGCTGTTACCAATTCAAACACGAAGTCTTTGGATTTTCAACGAAGTATCTCTAATGTGGCTATGAATAGATTTACTAGAAATCAAATTTTCTTTCCAAACACATCTTTGGCCCCTCGACATCAATAAATAGTATCCCCATGGATTTATTCTGGGCCCTCAACTTTTCACCAGATTTAATAGTGACTCGGACAAAGGCAGAATTACACATCTAAGTTTGCCGATAGGCAGTGCAGGTGAAGCAGAAAGTTGGAAAGGGATAGACAACTTCGGTTTGTAGGCAAAAACTATGGCAAATGGAGTTCAATATGAAGTCAACCACTTTGAACTCAAGAAAGATAAATCAGAGTATTTTCTAAACGGTGAGAAATAATAGAACCAGTGTGAGAACAAATGTTTTGGGAGTGTGAAGTACACAAATTAAAATTTTGTTTAAGATTTAAAAAAGCTAACAGAATGGTCTTTATCTTAAGGGGATCTGAATACTAAAAGGAAACGATGCTTCGGTTATATAAATTATTTAGTTGGTGGTTAGCATAGCTGCTTCACAGCGCCAGGGATCCGGGTTTGATTCAAAGAACAAAGAACAACACAGCACCGGAAACAGGCCCTTCGGCCCAACGAACCCGCGCCGCCATCCTAATGTCTTAATGACATATAGGGACCAATTTGTTACCCAATCAGCCTAAGAGCACATTTTTGGGATGTGGGAGGAAACCAGAGCACCCGGAGAAAACCCACCCAACCACGGGGAGAACGCGCAAACTCCCGCAGACACAGGCCCAAATCCATGTGTCTGCACAGCAACAGCGATAGTCCCTGAGCTGTCATGTTGCCCATCAGATGGTCCAGTTTAAGCATACACTAACGACGTGAAGCACTAGGCCACTCCTGAAGCAACATCTAAGAGCAGCTCTCGCACGACC